>JAYJMB010010324.1:0-49433 GCA_036873735.1 Pouteria campechiana
CCGACTGCCCAGACAACCGCCCACTGGCCAACCAGGCCACTCCTCGCCACATGGCAGACAAAAGTTGGCCCCATGGCTATCATAAAATATATAAATGATCCACACTGGGCTCTAAGCCAATCAGGCACCACAATTAAATTTTATCGGCACTCCCGGGGCATAGAATGCATGTACATAATTTCTAAAATAAAATTCTCATTTACCATGTTATCAATATCCAAATGACCTGAAAAGATTTATACTGATTTCTAATAATATGAAGAACGTTCGATCCAATTTTCAGATCAAAATAATATAAATCTAACCAAGATTATTTGGGTGGTCCATAAAAAAATACCAATTAAGTATTTCCCATTAAACAATATGTTATATGGTTGATTACTTATCTTAGTCCACTCTTAGTGTGATCTGAACCACTCCTTTTATAAACCAAGGGCATGTGATTTTAAGCTATCCAACACCTATGTGGCTAAATGGTTGCCTATGTGGATGATTGGTTGCCCGTGTGGCATATGGAGCCAGTGTGGATAGATGTTGGCCTTATGGCTTTTGATAGTGATATGCTGAGATTGGCATGACATGATATTTGAGTGATGTTGAATTTTAGTTGTGAGTTTGATACACTTGAATTCCTTAGTAGATGTGGTTGTTATTGGTGAATCTATTGTAATCCCTGTAGAGCGATGAGGGTGTCGCACTCTTGGGACTTTGTGTGGGTGATGAATTCCCAGCACTGCAGAAGGTGGACTTGGCAGGCTTCTAGCCAGGGATACAGGGATGGACCATTCTACACATCGAATAGGGGGAGAGTGATTTATTTGTATTTACTAAGTCCTAATAATGATGCATTGATAAAGTATATGTCTTGATGAGGCTATCATAATGATGTCATTATACATGAGTCTTGGTTATGGGTATGACTCAATGGTAATGATGTATTTGGAGAGTATATTTGATTGGGTGAGTTAGGTTATGGAAACGAATACATGTGTATTATGGACATAAGTACATGTTGCATTGTTATGACATTTAGCATACCATGGATTTACACGTTGCATGGATTAAGTATATGTATTTGAGCATACTCTTCACTTTAACTATTTCCTTATAGTTTTTCACTTTGCCTACTTACTGAGTTTGCCCACACTCATGCCGTTTTATTGCCATTTTCAATTGATATGCTAGACAATGGAACTCAACTAGGGGTTGGCACTCATGACTGAGAGTAGGGGACAACCTCTATGATATATGGATGAATTAGAGTTTGGGACTCATATGTGTATATGACATCTAATGTGTATAAATTTATAATTAGAAAGGTTTTAATTCTTAAGGTATATTGGGTACGTATGATATAGTTATATTAGCATGTCATTATGTGGATTATACCTATATATTTTTCTTATAGGTCTGGTTGTGCCTTGCCATTACAATGCGGCTTACCTTATGATTCTAGGCAGTGTGTGTGTTCGTTGTGTTAATTGTGATAGTGATGTAATGTGAGAATGAAATATAGAATGTTGTACAAGTGCAGAAACTCTTATCTTTCAAGGGAGACTCTATTGAATTTTCGATAGAACCCTTCACCAGGATAAAAGATAGTCAAAACACATAGGGCCCTAGGCGGGCTGTTACACAAGCTTAGTTATTTGTGAATCCTTATTACTTTAGATGAATTTCATATTTATTTGACACATTTTCTAAGTGTTTGGAAGATTAGCAAAGAAGAGAAAATGAAAGGAAAAGATAAAGCTCAAAGATTGGAAAAGAAGAGAATTGGCATAGGAGCAACAAAACAAGCACTTTAGAGACAGCAATTCCCAAGCCACAGCCTGAAAATCCAAGTTGCAACATGAGAGTTCATGCATCCATTCTATGTAGACAAAAATTTCTAAGCCGCGGCATCCCATACCCAAGTCATGGCATGACAGACATTCAAGGCACAACACTTGCATTCAGTAATTTCCAAGTCGCAGTGCTGGCACTGTTCCCGTTTTCTACCAATTTTTCCAATACTTTGTTGCCTAGTTTTTAAGGCAATGAGAGAGGGTTTGGGGAGGTATCTTTCTACATTCCTTCTAGGGTTTTTGTTGAGGGTTCTGAGGGGCAGAGCTTTGGTGTTTCTTATGGAGAAGGAGGGAGATTTCAAGTAAGCAAGAATAAGAAGAGATGATGTTCTATATTGTGATGATCCTACCTAAGGGAGTTATTTTGATTTCTATTATGAACTAAATCTTTCTCTCTACGGTGAAGATGTAACCCTATTTGACATTCTTTGTTATATAAATTGTTGGTTATTAATAACTATATGATCTTGTTTCATTCATTATGTTATTTGCAATGATTTGATTCATTTTATTCCATGATCACCAATATTATGAGTTAGATTGATTATCTAAGCATGGTTAAGGTACACATCATATGCTAAACCATGAGCTCCCTTGAATGAGAATGATAGATGGTTAAAGTACTCATCCTATACTAAACCATCCTATTTTGGTTCATTAAGTTCTTGGGCTTAATGGGTTTTCACCTCAATTATGCTATACACTATAGGTAATTGGAATGAGTGAAAACACTTGATTTCAATCCACATACCTAACGATAATAATCATATATTCAAATGAATAAACCCAAGTAAAGCATTGAATCCAACATTCCACTAGTAAAGGGTGTTATTTAGTGGGAAAATCGAATCCCTAGACCCTTGCATCTTATTAATCTCCCTACATTATTATTAGTCATTAATTTTTACCATTCCATTCAATTTCTACAATTCCATCCTATATTGCACCACATTCATTTAGTTCTAAATACATTCTTTTTAAGGATAGTGTAGTTCAATAACTAAAACTAATTAAATCAGTTTGGTCATCTCTCTGGGATGCATTGCACACTATACTGCTATACCTCCGTGCACTTATGAGGAATTATAATTTGAACCATCAAGTTTTTAACATCGTTGTCAAGAAATGATTCCAAATTGATTTGATTAAGTTAGTTACAATCATTCTTTTTGTTTTTATAACTAATTGTATATAAGATTTTGTTTAATTATTTCTTTCTTTCTATTGTAGTACTATGAATGAACAGAAGTAGATCATTGAATCCAACTCTATTTTCATTGAACAATTGCAGTGATAAAGTAGAAATCGAGATAGAGAGTTTAAGTGAAGGAGAAGAAATTCACATGGCTGATAACATGGGAAACCGAGTAGCTCAACAAGTTCAACAACTAATGAAGAAGTTTGCATACCCAACTATAGGGATTTCATCTCTATGCATTGTATTGGATGATAATGCTAAGAATTATGAACTGAAGCATATACATTTTAACATACTTTCATCTTTTCATGGTATAGCTCTAGAGGATCCTCTAACATTTAGGCATGATTTTTATACAACCATTTAGACTTTTCCATTGCAGGGTCAAATCAAAGATCAACTACGCATGAGATGTTTTCTATACAATTTGAAAGATGCAGTGAAAACATGGCTCATGACATTAGCTCTTAGCTCATTAACAACATGGGGAGTAATGTATAATAAATTCATTGGTAAATTATATTCTCATGCTAAAATTGTACAGTTGAGAAGCAAGATAGCTACTTTCTCTCAAATGGATAGTGAAGCATTCCATGAGGCATGGGAGAGATTTAAGGCAATTTTGATTCAATGCCCTCGTCATAGACATCCACTTAAGTTGCTTAATCAGTTTTCCTATGATGGACTGACACAACCATGCCAAGCTATGATTGACAATGTTGCAAATGGAGCCATGGAAGAAAAGACTCCAGAAGAAACATATAGGCTAGTCGTGAGCAAATTCTCAGCAAAAGAGTGTAAGAAGTAGGTCTAGAGGAATTTATGAAGTAAACTCTAGCTTTGATCTATCTATGTAGATGTCAGAGATGGCTAAAAAAATGAAGACAATGTGCTCCATGATGGTGAACTTTAAAAAATCACAACCTGCCCCTGCAGAGGTTTGTTCTTTTTGTGGTAAATTAGGTCACTCACATAATCTTTGTCATTCAAATGAACATTTTGCAGGTGATCCTGAGCAAGCTAATGTAATGAATTTCTACAATCAGAATGACCCTAACTCAAATTTTTACAATCCTAGTTTAAGAAATCATCCTAAATTTTCTTGGAACAATGACAAAAATCAGAAACAAACTGGAACTTCTTTCCAATCACAACCAAAGAAGCCAATGCTTGAAGAAACCATGCAAAGTTTCATTCAAGCAACACATGCCACGTTCTAGAATAATATAATAAAATTCCAAAACATTAATTCAAGATTCCATAACATGGAGGCATCCATGAAAAAGATGGAGATAGTTGGAACAAATTGCAAAATCTTTACAAAATCACACACCTAGGAAGTTGGTAGCTATCTAGGCAAGCAAAAACAATCATGAACTGAGAAGTGGAAAGGTAATTAATCATAAAGTTGGGGAAGAAACTAACAATTCAATTGTTTCTGCAGGATTGAAGAAAGGGAAGAAAAAGGCAAAGAAGGAAGTGCATTCAAGGAAGGTAGTGTTTCCAGTAGTTGACTCCCCAGTTAACTAAAAAGCACCCCCACCTTATGATCCTCCAGTCCCTTTTCCAGGAAGGTTAAAGCAGAGCAAGTTTGACAAGTCATTTCCTAACATTAATGATATCCTTTCCAAGGTTATGTCAATTTGCCTTTGCTTGCCATAATCTAGAACATGCTTGCTTATGCTAAATTCTTGAAGGAACTAAACATAAGAAAGCATAAGTACGAGCCACATAATAAATTTCTAGTTTCAGAAGCAGTCAGTGCAATCAGTAGTCTTGCAACAAACCTTCCCCTAAAAATGTTGCCATATTATGTTCCAAAGAAAAATGTTATAGAAAATTTTTAAAATTCGGCAGAGCCTTCCCTGAAATATAAGGAATATACACTTGTACGATCATATATATTATCTATATACATACCCACACATATAATTTTACCGACATACATTCCTACACATATAATTTCAAACTTTTTATGTAAATATATACATCAGTGAAGATTAGACTTCAAATATACATTATTAATCTAATTAATCACACAACCCACATTCCAGCCCAAAATTGAAACCTTAACATGGCACTTTATAATGGCAATGACATAGCTAGACCAGCATACATCATACATCCACACGTGCTACATATATTTATCCCATATAATGACATGCCCATATAAGAATTTATACATTACTTGCAAGATTTCATAAATAATTATAATTTCCTGTTTATCATAAAGGAAGTTTTATTTATATCTCATAGACATAAACCAAACCAACCCTCTTCACATCTCACATATGCGTAGGAGTCCCCACTAGCTCCAGTGTCTGACCTGTCAACTAAAAAAATAAAATAAAAGAGGCATAAGTTCCAGGCAAACTCAGTAAGTAGGCAGGTTAGTAAATAATTAATTTAAAATATTTAAAAATAACATATTCACATTCATAATTTGACTATCCTATCACAACCATAGCATAACATGCACAAACTTCATCATATCAGGTCATAATGAAATTAACATAAGATCTCTGGGATATTTATTATCCCCCTAATTATGCGTAATCATAAACAAATACATATCAACCCATTTTCAAAGTACAGGATATTCTTGATCCCTAACAATTCACAAAGTTATAAATCACATAATTAACAAAAATTTCATGTTTGTCCATGAAAGCTCAAGGGATACTCATTACCCCAAAATTCTAGAGTTCACAACAAAATATAAATATCCATGAAAACACGGTGCCCAAAGGTTTGGGATATTCATGATCCCATCAAATCATACATTCAAACACAAACAAAGGAGGGGAGCCTACTTACATTGTATAAAGATTCATCTTACACTTTCCATGCCTTGAGCTTCTTGCTTTCTTATTATGTTTTGTGGCCCTGCACAATATGAATCCAATTTACATATGTTCTTATTAGAACGATTCTCATATCATTGATGTGCATAATTTTTCTATAATTTCTACAAGAAAATAATAGCTTTTTTGCATTCAAGACTTTATACAATCGATATCCAATAATTTTAACATGCACTCAATTCATGAGCAACCTTTCACATTTCCCTTATTGTTCATATGAATATTTCCTCAAGTAGTTTATATACATCACTTAAAGTCATTATTTTGCAATAAAATATAAAAAGGGATTTCATCTCTAACCATCTATAATCACCATATAACACCCTAAATATGAAATTAATCTTAAAAATAGCTCCATTAAATCTCCATTTTGTTTTTAATGCAACTAATTTACTATGAAAACTCTATTTACACAAAAGCACTTCTTAACTTCTAATTAGGTCATTGCCAAAATTGTCATTTTCACTTTTAAACAAGTCTCAAGAATACTAAGTAGGCAATTAATCATTTCTTCCATGCTCTCAGCAATAATTCCCATCTTCCTCCTCAAAATCCCCAAAATTCATTGTTTATAAAAACCCTAGCAATATAAAGTTTAATTTCTTATGTTCAATTTAGTGCTAAAATGTCATTAGGCATGATTAAATATCTTCCCTATGATTTTCACAACAAAAACCCATCATTTCTACTCATATTTTCACTATGTAGGAATTGAGTATAACCCTAACAAGCTAAGAATCATGAATTCGCCCAAAGAAAAGGAGCTTACCTTCACATCCATGTGTGCATTCCTCTCTAGCACATAAATCCAACCTTAATCTTCAAAAATCCTCCGCCAAGTGCAAAAAATAAGAATTCCCTCTTTATCTAACACTCAACCAGGTTAAAAACTAAGTCTTGGGAGCATAAGTGATGGATTAAATGCTTAAACTATGATTATTCCTAGCAAAATCAAGCCAAAGGGGCATAGGAAAATGGGGTTTCAAGGTTTGGGTACAAGGGAAGAAGAAGAAGAATAGAGTGAAAAAAATGGGTTGAAAAACCTTTAAAAAATCACATTTTTTGGTGTTCCAACACACCACCAACACAATGCCATGACATTGAAAACTTGTGTCGCGGCATCAACTCACTGGCTGCCTGAAAAAATTGGCTTTCTGAAGTGATGTCGCTTAATGGTACGGCATCAAATTCTGATGCCATAGCATCTCCCTCACTGGATACTTTGAAAAATCACATTTCTAAAGTGATGCCTCAACATCAAAATTCCAATGCCACGGTATCAAATTTTGATGACGTGGCATCCATCTACTGGATGCCCAACCCAATAGCTAGACACCCTTATAGTATTTTGATCATATCTTTTACACACAACATCTAAATAATATGATTTTTGAGGGATTAGAAAGATAACTTCAAGGGATACAAGTTTCGTGCTTAACTACTATTTCCAAATAAGCCTCCATATGTGTCAAAATTTTAAACAAAGTGACCCAATTCGGTAATTTGGGTACTTTTTATCCATAAAGAGCAATTTTAATGCACTGATCATAACTTTCACATCCAATATCCAAATTAGATAATTTGTGACACAATAGAAAGATAATTTAAGATCTACAACTCTTATGTTTGCCATAGTTTCGAATTATTCCATTTTATATGTTAAAAATTAATCACAAGTGATCCCCTTTTCAAATTAAACATTTTCTTAATATACTCTTGTGTTCTTTTGGTTTTTCTCCATTTCTGCTTTGTTTTTCTCATATATTTAATCCCTCCTTAATTATAACATATGAATAAAAATATCACATTAAAATTCATAATAATGCCTCAAATAACTAGATCAAATCATATTTTTAATCAGCCAATCACATGTATATCCAACTTCCACCACAATAGTTCCACACTTATACGTAAATAATAGCTTAATATTTTTCAAAATTCCCTATCAGTTCACATTCATCATAACCTTAGAAATATTTCACAATACTTCCCATATTTCAACACCTTGGGCATTACATTTCAATATCTTAATTACTGTTGGAGGGACAAACAAGGTAAAGGCAATGCTAGACTTAGGTATAAGCATTAATTTGATACCTTATTCTATTTATTTACAACTTGGATTAGGAGAATTGAAACCTACTTTAATGTCTCTACACCTTATAGACAGATCAGTTAAATATCCTAGAGGCATTATAGAAGACATTCTTGTGTAGATTGATAAGCTAATTATTCTTGTAGATTTTGTTGTGGTTGGCATGAACAGGCAAATGATTTCAAAGAGAGAAGTGCTTATTCTTCTGGGATGCCTATCCATGGCAACAACCAAGACAATCATTGATATGCGAAATAGGAAGTTGAAAATGACTGTCTTTGATGAAACTATGAAATTTTCTATTTATCATGACCTTCAGATCCTAGCAGTTGTTTTTAAGTTGATAAATTGGACTTACTTATATTATCAACTTTTATCCAAGAGGAGACAACTGATGAACTAGAATTGGAGCTCACTATAGTTGGATTTGAAGAAGATGAAGAAATGATGAATTCGAAAGCAGAACTTGATAGAGCAGAGCAAGTCAAAGAAGGGGAAGTTTCCAATGAAGGGTTGTTTCATGTGAACCCATAAGTGGAACAATCAATTACTACATCACCCCAACTAGAATTAAAGCAATTACCTCAAAACTTGAAGTATGTATTCTTAGTGAAAAGAATACTCTTCCAATGATAATTGTTGTTGACTTGTCTATTGATGAAGAATGTAAGTTGATGAATGTGTTGAGAGAGCACAAAGAGGCTATAGTGTAACGCCCCTCCTCCTTGGAGCGTCACTAGTGGTAAATTCAGAGGAAATTCTAGTAGTCTCCCCTGATTTACCACTGTTGTCCTATAAACAACATACTAAACCACAATAATTACATAAAATTACCCTCAAATATGCAAATATAATATGGTTATTTTCAGGCCCTACCATTTTTTGCACAAATTATATAAACGCTGCCCATACCACACACATCACCATAGCACCCACAGACCAAATCGGGGTACATTGTACCCTAGCTGTCAAATCATATACACCCACACCATAAAATGACATGTTGTACAACTAAATAATGATACATTTCTATTATACATTCAAAATCCATCCAACAATATACATCATCATACATCATGAAAAGGAGTAAAGTCTCTATTGGTGTCACGGGCTAACCCCGTCACAAGACCCAAAACCCTGTTGGGCTCCGTCCTTTGGCCTGTCAGCTAAAAATTTAAATAAAAGTATGAATCTGGGCAAAACTCAGTAAGTAGGTAAGCAAAAAAATATGACTATAAATAATATAATAAACAATGGCAAATAAAGTAGTAAACAATGATGCAAATAGGCAAAACATGACATACCATATGCAAGATGTCATAGTCAGTCAGTGGCTAGGTTTATTAAGATTTTAATATTAACATTCATTAATTAGTTTATATACACACTCATAATGATATCGAATACATAGTTAACCGGTCAATACTGGCTCGAATACTTATACGTCATACTGCCCTTTTTATTTACCAAGCCATAGCTACCTCCTATACTAGTATACTGCTCCACCATCATCCACATACTGCACAACCACCCACATACTTCTCAACCATCTATAGACTCCTCCCAAAGAGTCACACAAATCAGAACACTACCCTTTCACTCTTTAGCATGTCAGGTCCATCCTGGCACCCTTGGCTAAAAGCTTGCTAGGCCCACATAGCCATATTGTTGTATCTAGTGGCACCTTGCCCTCATCACCTCATAAGAGTACTAGTCCTCCATAAACATGCCTACTCAAGCTACTCAGGCAAAGCATAGTAATCAAGCCATCTAGGCCAATAGCAATGCCCGATCGTGTTCGCTGCCCACATAACCACCCACTGGCCCACCAGGCTAGTCCTCACCACATGGCCATCACAAAATACATTAAGCTACATTGGGCTCCGAGCCAACTAGGCGCCAAAACCCAAATTTATCGGCACTCCCGGGATAAAATACATATACAGAATTTTTAAAATAAAATTCTTATTTCCTAGTTTATAAATCTCATATTGCCCTAAAAGTTTTTCTATAGATTCCCAATAATATGAAAAATATTCAGTCCAAATATCAAGTCAAAATAATGTAAATTGGGCAATTTAAAATTAAAATATTAAGAAAATATTTTAGACAAAATTTAACATTTCTTTTGCCCCTCAAACATTTTTAGTTAATTAATTATGATATATTGAAATTTTTGTAAAAATTTTAGCTTAAAATAAGCAAAAATGAGAATATTAAAAATAAAATAAAATTTTGAAAGGGTGAAATGCTATCAGCATCTCATTTTCAGGGTATTTAATGTTCAGATTTTTTGAGGGGTCAAACGGTGGAATTTGTTCATGAAATTTGGAATGTTAGTATTCAATTATATAATATATATATATATATATATTAACCCCATATTTTTACTTTGGAAAACTAACATCAATAAATTGGTTTTTAATTAACCTTAAGGGGGGTACTTGGTAAGGTGTTCTGTCAGTGCACTGTTCATCCGAATTTCATCTAATTTTTCCTATTGTTTTCAATGTAATTTATTCATGCTAATACAATACATTAATCATGGTTACATGGGGTAGATAATGCATGTTTAAAATTCATGCAGCTTCTATACAAAAATTTCAAGTACCCAAATTGTAATCATTCAAAGAAATAAAATTGAAGTTAAAATAATTGCATACTTACCTTAATTAATTGAGCAATTTGCATAGACCTTACACTTCAATTTACACCCTTAATGATGCTTTAATATCTTTTCAAACTATAGCCTAATTAGTGAGAAAATTGCATTAAACTTCATTAAAAAAACATTAATGTGGAACTAGTTGTACACTTAATTGCTAATTCCTAACTGATTTTAATCAGTCATTAATCATGTATCAAATACTTTAATTATATCCCATATTATCCATTTATAGATTTTAGAAACCCTAACTTGACCCCATCTTAATCAAACAAAAAAAATTCAGCTATGCTTCAATGAAATAATTAAATACACATAATTAGGAGGCTATTTTAGTTAAATTCTCACCTTTAATCCTCTAGTTCCTTGATGGGTCCCGCCTATAGCTATTGTCCCTTGGATTTTGGTAACTCTAATGCACCTGAATCAAGAGAAATCTTGGAGTAAGCTGCAAATTACACTTGAATTAACTTCCATATGATTTCCCTCATCAACGTAGCCTAAATTCATCATTTGGGCAAGGTGGAAATGCATGGAGTTGGGGAGCAAGGACTGCATACTTGAATTGGGAGAGAGGATGGCCAAGAGCTATCTTTTATTTGCAAAATTGTGTGGTGCTCTAGCTGCCTATTTCACCATGTGTACATGCAATGTATTTGCTGATTTTTTTATCATCTTTATTCCATTTCTTTATTATATTTGGACCATTCCCATTACAATTCACATGTCATCTATGATGTTCCACATGATTCTAATACTTTTTCTAATTAAATTACAAATTTCAACTAGGTGTGTATATACACTTCATTACCTCATTTTTATTCAATTTTTCCAACTTGTCTCCATTTATTTATCATAATTTAATGTACTTCATTCCTCATTCGCATACTGATGATAGTAATCCTCATGGTTTCATGACTTTGCATATTAAATTTTCTCAAAATTTAAGTGTATTCATATGTACTGCATTGATAAGAATGCAAAATATCATATTTTATTCCCTTAATACTTAATATTTTATACTTATTTATATCCTATATGCACTCATTATTCTCATATTTTGATTTAGGAGACAATTGGAGTGGCTAAGTGCAAAAGAAGTCAATTGAAGGATTTTGAACAATTTTAGCATCACTCCGTATTTTGGGCATAACTCTCTCATCCGACTTCTGATTGAGATAATTAAAAATGGTTTGGAAACACAAAATAAATTTCTACAACTTTAATTTTTGGTATTTTGAGAGATAAATACTACATTAAGGACAACTGAGCAGAGAAAGTATCAAAATATATCTAAAAGGAGTTGAAGATTACACATGGTATCACTTGTGTATCAATTTTACCATATTTAGAGTATGATTTCTAAAATATTATCAACATAAAAGTTGTATATATCAAAGCTATCTAACCAATGTAAGAAGAATCATGCAATTATGAGATGAAAAAAGAAACATATGGTTGAAATAATGGATGCATATCTGGTAGACAGCAAACCGGCACAATCAACACTAATTCCCCTTCACACCACCCCACCAGGCAATAGAATGGGCACTCCAACACCTAGAACCAGTGCTCTAGTGCCTGAATCACATAAAGTAGCAAAATTGGGCAGCAACTTGGGCACTCCAGTTCCCAAACCAGAGCTTCAGCGCCCGACTCCATTTCCTACTTTTTGAAACTTGCGGAAATTACTGTTTTACATATTTTTGACTTTATATAAAAAGTAGTTTCCTAGGATTTTTGGAGAATCTTCTTGCTAGGGCTTAGAGAGGACTTCTTAGAAGCTTTTGATAGAGAATTTTTCCTTTTCTCTTTTTTATTTTATTTTCTTTGTGATTTCATGGCCCTGCGTGGCTAAACTTTTATTCTTGGTTTAAGGAAACAGAAGCCTCAGAATCAATATACTTTAAGATCTAATTTGTTTTAATTATTCAATTTATACTCTGAGTATTAAATGTTCTTCTTTGATTCATGATTATGATTGTCATGTTTAGTTGCTAGGAGATCTACTAGTTTATTATTCATTGCAATCTAATGTTAGATTAGTTATCAAATCCATAATCGTTTGATCCCTCTAATCTATGAAGCAAATAGGGTTTGGAAATTTGCTACTATTATAGTTATTAAATCTTAGAAAGAATATTTGACTAAATTAAATACAGCTGCTTCACTAATCTCTACAAATCTTAATGTTGTCATTAGATTAAACCTTTAGCGCTAGTCTTGGATTATTTAATGGTTAGGTTTAATTAGAATGTTGAATTCTAATTAACTATGTTGAAGGAGTGATAGAAAGAATAATTTCAATTGTTAATATTTAAAATATAATTACATCAATGATCTGTTATGAGATTTTAATGGTGGATGTTGACTTGAACCAAGGTTTTCTTCTCTGATAAATTTCCTTTATAACACTTTCTTCATTCCATTGAAAACCCTCTTTTCTTATTCACATTACATAAAAATAAGCTAAATACTCCTTGTGAGATCTACCCTTACTCACACTACTATAGAAAATTAAATTGGAGCAAAGTTCTAAATTTGGTTGCCTATGATAGCACATCAAATTTTGGGGACCATTGCCAGGGAGGCATTCTAGCTAATTTTTGTGATTTTTCTTATTTATTTTTGTTTTTATTTTCTTAAGGTTTATAAGATTTTTCTTGATTGTTTATGATAGTAACTCTATCTTCTAATCAAGGTAATTTATAGTATGAACAATAAATTAAAAGCACTTTGCATAGGTTAAGGAGTGAAGCTCAGAAGAATTCAAAAAAGGAGGAACTCATGGCTAGAAATTAAACTTTGAAAGAGCTTGCCACACCTAATTTGGATCAACAACCCTTATGTATAATGTTTCCTACTTTAGATGCTACTGTTAATTTCGAACTAAAATCTAAACTAAAGCATCTCTTATCCACTTTTCATGGCCTTGCAGGTGAAGATCCTCACAAGCATCTAAAGGAATTTCATGTGGTGTGCACAAGTATGAAATCGACAGGGGTGACTGAAGAGCAAATAAAATTGAGAGTCTTTCCATTCTTTGTGAAGGATTTGGCTAAGGATTGGCTTTACTATTTACCATCTGGAAGCATCACAGCATGGAATGAGATGAAGAGGTTGTTTTTAAAAAAATATTCCCTAGCTTCAAGGGCGGCCAACATTTAAAGGAAATTTGTGGTGTGAGAGCATAGTGGAGAATCCTTATATGAATATTGGGAGCATTTCAAGAAATTATGTACATGTTGTCCCCATCATCAGATTAGTGAGCAACTACTCATCCAATATTTCTATGAGGTCTTCTACCCACTAAAAGGAGCATGATTGATGTTGCTAGTGGAGGAGCTTTGGTGGATAAAACTCCTGAAACTGCAAGGAATTTGATTGCAAACATGGCAGCCAACTCACAACAATTTGGCAATAGGCTTGACTTTGCATCCAAGCCTATTAATGAGGTAAATGTTTCCTCCCTTAAACAATAGATTGTAGGTCTAACTTCTCTTGTTCATCAATTGGTTATAAGAAATATGCAGACAATAAAAGCTTATGGAATTTGTTTGGTGGTAGGGCATCCAACTGATATGCACCCAACTCTTCAAGAAGAACCTATTGAGCAAGTGAATACAATAGGTGATTTTTTTAGACAACCACAGGGAAAGTATGATCCTTATTCTAATTCATATAACTCAGGATGGAGGGATCACCCCAATTTCAGCTATGGAAACCCACAAGTAAATCAACCTCTTGCTCAAAATCGCCCAAGCATTCACACCCACCTAGACAACCATAGGGACAAGCTTATAACTCTAGTATGTCTTTAGAAGATATTGTTAAGTCTCTTGCTACTAACACTTTATAATTTTAACAAGAAACGAAGGCTAACATTTAGAGCTTGTAGAATCAGATGAGTCAGATAGCAACAATAATCAATCAGCTAGAGACATAAAATTTAGGAAAATTACCCTCTCAAATAGTGGTGAACCTAAGAGAAAATGTGAGTGCAATCATTTTGAGGAGTAGTAAAGAGGTTGAAATTCCAGCAAAAGCACCTCCTACACCAATGGAGCAAATAAAAGGGAAAAGCATTGTTGTAAACAAAGACATTTCTAATGATAATGAAGTAACTCAATGTAAGTTTCCATCTCTTTATAAATATAAACCAATACCACCTTTTCCTAAGGCTTTAGCAGAATCTTAAAAAATTGAGTGATGTCAAGATCTATTTAAGACTTTTTGTAAGTGTGAGGTAAATATTCCACTTTTTGATGTAATTAAACAAGAACCTTGTTATGCTAAATTCCTAATAGAATTGTGTACAATAAAGAGGAAACAGAAACTTCAGAGATATGAGAAGGTAAGAATAATGGAGAATGTTTTTGCAATCATTCAAAGAAAACTTTCTACAAAGTGCAAAGATCCAGGTATATTTACTATCCCTTACATGATAGGTAATGCTAAACTTGAAAAGGCCATGTTAGATTTAGGAGCTTTCATTAATGTTATGCCATATTATTTGTATGCTTCTTTGAAACTTGGAACTTTGACTAAGACTAGTGTTGTGATTCAATTGGTTGATAGATCCAATGCATATCCCAAAGGTGTAGTTGAGGATGTTCTTGTGCAAGTCAATGATTTAGTCTTTCCTTCTAGTTTTTATGTGCTAGATATGGAGAATGATAATCAAACTACTCCTATGCTATTAAGAAGACCCTTCCTAAAGACATCCAAGACTAATGTAGATGTTCATAGTGGCACACTTACCATAGAATTTGATGGTGGAATTGTTAAGTTTAACATTTATGATGCCATGAAATATCCTAATGATGATGATTTTGTTTACTCCATTGATGTGATTGATTCTAGTGTAGAAGAAGTTTTTGAACTTGATGGATAAGATGAATTGAAAATTGCCATTATTAAACATCATGAGAAAGAAAATGAGGTGTTACCTTTGAGTACTGATTTACAGGTAACTATTGTAGCATTGGATAACTTTCTTATCAAAATTTGGTAATGATTCTTACATTAAGTTACCAATTTCTAACAAGATCCTTTTACCATCTATTTTACAAGCATCTACTCTAGATTTAAAGTCTCTTCCCAGTCACCTCAAGTATGTGTTCCTTGAAGATGGAGAAACCTTGCCTATGATCATCTCCAATAAACTTAATGCATTACAAGAAGAAAGGCTTGTGCAATTTCTTAAAAAGCATAAGAGAGCTATCGATTGGATAATAAAAGATATTAAAATAATTGACCCATCTACATGAATGCTTCATTATTTCCAGTTTGTAATTACTCCAAATTTAAGAAAGATGTAGTGAGTCAAGCCAACGACTATAAACAAAAGTGTTGCTTATGAGGTAACCCTAGGAGAGTTTGTGTTTCTTTTTCTCATTTCCTTCTTATTTCTGTATATATATTATGATTATTTTTGCATCTTCTTTGCATTTGACCTTACATTGGGGACAATGTAAGTGTTAAGTGTGGGAGAGACAATTTAGGTTTAGGTTGTGTTTTTATGTTTTTGTTTTTGTGTTTGCTTTTTTTTTGAAAAAAAATTTGAGAAAGAGTAAGTGTTACCCTTTATATTAGTGGTTTCTGATAATTAAAGGTTAAGGATGTCATGAGCAAGATTCAACTAAGCTTGAAAAATTCATAACATGATTGAATAAGTAATCTTTCAATTTGCAATTGCTTGGTTCAGTTATTTTCTTTGAGACTGGTGATGACTAAATTTCGTAGACAAAAGTTGGTAAAATTTGGAGCCTCTAGACTGACATATTCACATCAGTCTCATTCTTTTTCTTCATAAGAGATATTCTTCCATGGATTTGTTTCTCTAGAACTTGCCTTGATTTTCTTTAAGGTCACATTGATACATGTATGCATGAACATGATTAAGGCCTTCTTTGTTATGAACTACATGAGCCAAATAACCTACCTTGTGATTAATTTTTCCTCTTGTTGAGCCCCTTTGAGCTTTATAAATTTTTATTGTGAACCTATATTATAAGTTTGAAACTGAGACAAATAATATCTTACCCAAGCCATAGATTTAGTGGAGCATGGGTCATCATTGTACTATGTATGGGTGTACAAGAAATAAAGTGTGGGCATGTCAAAATTTGTGGAATGGCTATGATTGGTGAAATAGAACATATTGTTGTTCTTCAAAAAATATCAAAGTGAAAGTAAAAGAGAAAAGAAAAGAAATATATATATATATATATATCAAAATTCCAAGGGAAGGGGTATGTTTATACATCATATATTCAAAGGTGAAAGATGCTGAAGAAAACAAGTGATTTTGCATGTCTTATACATTTGAGATTGAGTTGTTTTATTTGTGCTTTACTAGTTTCAATGAATTTTGAACTACATCTCCAAATATTTCTCACCTTTACCTTAAACCCCATTACAACTCCTTATGGTTAATGATATGCATCCTAGTGATGGAGAATGAGAAGATATCCAAGCTTATGGTAGATCATTTTCATTGGAATGAATTTGAGCAGAACATATATTCTTAAAATACATGTGAGTAGAGTATTTATTTCCGTGAGGGTTCTACTTATTTAGTTTAATCCGTCTTTAAGAGAGAATGCTTACTGAATGATTATAGGTAATGTAAGAATGATTTTTCCATGATATATTATGAGTTTTGAAGAGTTTTGATTATTCTTTGTTTATGATAATTGCAACCTTGATGTTCTTTTGGGAGAGAGCGAATTTGAGTTTTGCCTGATGATGGTGTGGGAGAATTTGATGAGAATGAAAAATATCATATTTTATTTTCATAATAATTAATATTTTAAACTCATTTAACTCTTTTATGCACTCATTATTCTTATATTTTCATTTAGAGACAATTGGAGTGGTTAAGTGCAAAAAGAAGTCAATTGAAGGATTTTGGAAATTTACCATCACTCAATATTTTGGGCATAACTCTCTTATCTAACTTCATTGAGATAATTAAATATGTTATGGAAACACAAGAAAATTTTCTAAAACTTTCATGTTGGGTATTTTGAGATATAAAGGCTACATCAAGGATAATTGAGTAGAGAAAGTATCAAAACATATCAAAAAGGAGCTAAAGATTACACACAATATCACTTGTGTACCCATTTTTATATATTTAGAGGATGATTCGGAAAATATTATCAACATATACATTGTAGATATTGAAGTTATCTAACCCATTCAAGAAGAATCATAAAATTATGAGTTAAAATAAGGAACTTATGGTCGAAATAGTGGATGCATATCTGGTAGACAGCAAACCAGCATAATCAACACCAATTCCCATTCACACCACCCCATAGGGCAACATAATGGGCACTCCAACACCTAGAACTAGTGCTCCAGCACCTGAATCATATAAATTAGGAAAATTGGGCAATAATTTGGGCACTCCAGTTCCCAAATCGAAGCTTCAGCACCCTACTCCGTTTCCTACCTTTTGAAACTTGCGAAATTACTATTTTGCTTATTTTTGACTTTGTATAAAAAATAGTTTCCTAGGATTTTTGGAGAATCTTCTTGCTAGGGTTCAGAGAGGACTTCTTGGCAACTTTTGATAGAGAATTTTTCCTTTTCTCTCTTTTATTTTATTTTCTTTGTGATTTCATAGCCCTGCGTAACTAAACTTTTATTCTTGGTTTAAGGAGACAGAAGCCTCAGAATCAATATACTTTGAGATCTAATTTATTTTAATTATTCAATTTATACTTTGAGTATTGAATGCTCTTCTTTGATTCATGATTATGATTGTCATGTTTAGTTACTAGGAGATCTACTAGTTTATTATTCATTACAATCTAATGTTAGATTAGTTATCAAAACCATGACTGTTTGATCTCTCTAATCTGAGAAGCAACTAGGGTTTGGTAATTTGCTACTATTATAGTTATTAAATCTTAGAAAGAATATTTGACTAAATTAAATACAACCACCAGTGCTTTTGTTGTTTAGCTTCACTAATCTCTACAAATCTTAATGCTGACATTAGATTAAACCTTTAGCGCTAGTCTTGGTTTATTTAATGGTTAGGGTTAATTAGAATGCTAGTTTATAATTAACTATATTGAAGGAGAGAAACAAAAAATAATTCTAATGGAGAATATTTAAAATATGAATTGATTTATAATTGCATCAATGATCAGTTATGAGATTTTGATGGTGAATGTTGACTTGAACCAAAGTTTTCTTCTCTGATAAATTTCTTTTATAACACTTTCTTAATTCCATTTAAAACCCTCATTTCTTATTCACATTGTATAAAAATAAGCTAAATACTCCTCATGGGATCAACCCTTACTCACACTACCATAGAAAATTAAATTGTAGCAAGGTTCTAAATTTCGTTACCTATAACAACACATCATGCATACCAAATTATAAAAATTGAAACCCAACATACTTGAAAATTTCAGGGCCTTACATATAGGTTGGACCTTGGCAAACATCAAAGGAATTAGCCTCACTATATGTATGCAAATAATCTTGTTGGAAGACGATGCAAAGAGTTCCAAAGAAGCTGAGAGGAGACTTAACCCACACATGAAGGAAGCTGTGAGGGCTGAGGTGTTCAAATTGTTGGATACAGGTATTATCTATCCAATCTCTAATAGTAAATGGGTAAGCCTAGTACATGTGGTACTAAAGAAATTTGGTCTTTCTATTGTTAAAAATTATAATAATGAATTGGCACCAATGAGAATGACTACAGGGTGGCGGATGTGCATTGATTATAGGAAACTCAATGCAGTCACAAGAAAGGACCACTTTCCTCTCCCTCTTATTGGTCAAATGCTTGAAAGATTACCAGGTCATGCTTACAATTATTTTTTGGATGGATTTTCAGGTTATAATCAAGTTCCCATTGCCTAGAAGATCAGGAGAAGATCACTTTCACCTGCCCATTGAGAGCGTTTGCATATCGAGGATGCCTTTTGGTTTATGCAATACCCTGCAATGTTTCAAAGGTGTACGATATCCATCTTTTCTAACATGATTAAAAAGTTTATTGAGGTGTTCATGGATGATTTTTCTATTTTTGGAGATTTGATGATTGCCTTAATAACTTAAGATTGGTGCTTAGAAGGTGTATTGAGATGAATTTGACACTAAGTTGGGAGGAGTGTCATTTCTTAGTTAAGTAGGGAATTGTGTTGGGACATATTATTTCAAGTAAAGGTATTGAAATAGATAAGAAAAAAATTGAATTAATTGCAAAGTTATCTCCCCCAAATTCAGTCAAGTGAGTTAGAAGTTTTCTTGGTCATGCAGGCTTTTACCGATGGTTTATAAAGGATTTCTCAAAACTTTTTAGACCACTTTGTAACTTGTTGGCTAAGGATGTAACTTTTTATTTTGATGAGGAATTCCTTGTTGCCTTCAACACCTTGAAAGAGAAATTAACATTGGCTCTAATTTTAGTAGTTCCTGATTGGTCCATTCCATTTAAACTTATGTGTGATGCATCGGATTTTACTGTCGGTGCTATCTTAGGATAAAGAATAGACAAATTACCTCATGTAATTCATTATGTAAGTAGAACTCTGAATGAAGCATGATTGAACTATTCCACCACTAAAAAAGAATTACTTGCAATTGTGTTGCTTAAGAAAAAATTCATTCTTACTTGATTGGTTTGAAGGCAATTATTTATTCTAATCATGTTGCATTAAGATATTTGCTAACAAAAAAAGGTGCCAAGCCCAGGTTGACCAAGTGGATCTTATTGTTGCAAGAGTTCGACTTGATAATCAAGGACAAGAAGGGTTGTGAAAATTTCATAGCTAATATCTATCTAGGTTAGTGGAAGGAACTGATTTTGAGCAAAAGCAGAGGAAACTTTAGCTTCATATACTTGATGAGCTGCGGAAAGAAGCATATGAGAATGCCAAGATTTACAAGAAGCGAACTAAAAAATATCACAATGAAGTTATTCATAAATGACACATTGAACCTGGAATGAAAGTTTTGCTCTATGACGCATGTTTGTGTTTGTTTTCTAAGAAAACTACTATCGCGATGGGTCGGTCCATTTCTTGTCACACACGTGTTTCCTCATGGAGTTGTTGAACTAAAGAATCCGAAATATGGAA
The DNA here is from genome assembly GCA_036873735.1 of Pouteria campechiana. Classification (NCBI taxonomy): domain Eukaryota; kingdom Viridiplantae; phylum Streptophyta; class Magnoliopsida; order Ericales; family Sapotaceae; genus Pouteria; species Pouteria campechiana. The sequence goes on from JAYJMB010010324.1 coordinate 20,785, forward strand.
GCATCTTTAAAGTTAATGGTCATCAAGTTAAGGGATACAATAAGGATGACTTGCTAATGCAGCTGAATGAAGTATGTGAATTTGAAAATTCGTAGAAAAGCAAGTTCATCTTGCCAAGATGTTAAACTATTATTCTTTCAGTTGTTTCAAATTTTTAGAAGTAGTGATGATTTTTCCATGAATGAAGTATGCTAGTTGCAGTAGTTGCATTATGGCACTAGTCATGACATATGAAGAGCTATTAGTTTTCTCATGACATATTTTTCCTTCTTTATAATAAATTCCCCCTGACTAATTTGACTTTTGTAATTCTATGGGGAATGATACTGGTCATGACATATTAAAATTATCCTTTTCTTGGCATAAGTCATGACAATACTTTTATTTGGTAAGCGTATTCCTCTATTGCTTTTGCCATCTACTTCAAAAACAAAAAGGAAGCCTAGAATTCCACCTCCTAAATGAACACAAAGATTCCTTTTTCCAGAAAAACTATGTACTATTAGGAGTAATAGTTTTTCTTAATATTTATCTATATTTTCTCCTTACTTGTATACTACTCAATACTTCTCCCTTTCTCAATATTTATCTTTATTTACTCCATATTACTCCCCCTATATTTTCTTCTTACTTTCAAATCTTCTCTATACTTCTCCCCCTTTTTGTCAACATCAAAAAGATAGATAAAAAAGCTATACTTCTTCCCTCTTTCTTTTAATTTTAAATTATTTTCACTAGAAAATATTTCTTTTGAAATGTTTAAGCGTGATATGTTATCAAAACAAAAGTGTATTCATGATTCTATATGTTGATACCATGATATTTTAGCATGATACCACATATTGATACCTTGTTGGAGAACTTCAATTATTGGAGAACTTTTTGGAGAAAATTACTTCTTCATACCACTTGCTAGAGCACTTGTTGGTTGTTTGAGAATATTTTTTTAATGAACATCCATAAATTAAATGTGTAGACATTTAAGTATTCAAAGATATTCAAGCATTCAATATTATGTATGATAAATGGATGTAAATCATATGGACTATCCAAAAAAATATGATGCATGTATGGATTATATCACAAGTATAGATCAAAATATTTATCTATTTCAAGCATTTCATGTTCATGAAAGAGCCATGAAATTTCCATGTAATCATACAATGTGAGCATTGCTAACCGTGAAACATACAAAAATATCCAAATTATTTTTCATTTTTGATTTTTGTTTTCTATTTCAGGTTTTACAATAAGTTATCATGGTTTTATCATTTTTAATATATTTTCTTGAATTATTTTAAATGTGATTTCAATTGTTAGGATTTCATCTACTAATTTTGTTTCTAGCTACTTGATCTGTTGGAAAATGAATTTCATCATGACTTTAAATTATTTTTCATAAATACACATTCCTGAAACTTCATATTTCTATCATCACAAATTCTTATATACATTCAAAATAATTTTCAATGATGGTTTGTTTTCCATTTTAGGTTGTACATTAAGCACTGTGTGATAGTCATTATTTTTCATGCATATTCATGAAAACATTTAACTGTTATTTATCAAAATATGGATCATCATAACAAAGTATAGTAGATATGAATGTGGAAAATCATATTGCATAAATAAACAATTATGTCATGAAACTTAAAGTCATAAATGAACAAACATGCATACAATAGACTGAGTTCATTTGATCCGTAATTGTTCATTTCATAGAGAAAGAGATACATAAAGATCACAAAATATTTGAAACAAATGAGTTATGTTCTTCTCAAAAAGATATGACAAAACAAGAATAAGATCTCTAAGAGGTATGAGGATCTGTAGGTGGTCTAGAAGAGTTGGGCTCCCCCTTAGTGGTGTCTCTGATGAAAGTGTGCTCTTGTAAGTTGGTTCTGTATCCTCAATAGATGAAGTAGGGTCAGATCTGTGTGGGATGGAAAGTCTCAAACTGAGAGAGAAGAATGTCTATCTTCTTCTCTATTCCTTCTTGTACTTTTCTCAACTCTCCCATTTCTTCCTTTAGTTTTCTTTTTAGTTCCCCTACCTCCTTCCTTAATTCTTTTACTTCTAGAGACAATAAGGCATATGCAGAAAACCTTGGATGACTGACTTCAGGTGAAGTTCTAGGAGGTGAAAACTCTTTATCTACAATGGGACTACTTGTGTCAGTTGTTTGCTCTTTCTCACCTTTTTCTTCTTCCTCTTCATTTTCATCTTCATCACTCTCTTCATTGTCTTCCTCATCATCTTCCTCCATTTCTCTTTTATTTTTTTACTCATTTCTGCCACATATTCTGATAACCTTAATCCCATTCTTTTTAGAAGTGTGGCTCTGACATTATCTTTGTTTAAGGTAGACATGTATATGCATGATTCCCCATTGATTAGAACATGAAAATGCTCAAAGACTTTTGTCAACCATATACCATATGAAGCTATGTGGTCGGTTCTTTATGGTAAGTACCCAAATGCAGTGAACATGAGGTTTTACAAACTTACTTTCTGATAGGTATATAACTTCCACAAACCTCTAGCTTCACTTGCTGTCACTTGTTCTGTTCCTTCAAGCTTAAGCATGAACATATTTTCTAAGACTTTTCGAATCATTCTGAGCTCAATGGATAAGTCTTTAGTTCTCATGTAAGTATGGGCACATGTATAAGCTGTACTTGAGGATAGTTTGTTGAAAATTTCTTCCTTTTTCAGGTAATCCTCATGTTCTATAGCTGGCATATCTAATATTTCTCCAAGGTGGTCTTCTGGTGATAATAAGTTGGTTCCAAAAATCATTCTCACACCTTTTACCATAGATTCATAAGAGCTATGTTTCCAATTAAAGTAAAATTCTTTAAAGATGGGTGCTTCATAATTCATCAAATTAGTCCACCCTTGATAATTTAACATTGATCCAATATCATATTTGCATTTATCAAGAAATTCTAGGTCAATTTTCTTTTGAATATGAATACGTCTTCCAAGCATTGAAGTATAAAACTTGAATTTCTTGTCCTCACTACCAAAATAATATGCTGGTAAATCATTTGGTTCAAATTTAGCAGTTGGAACCTTTCTTCCATCAACTTCTTTTGGCAACTTGCTCAAATCAAACTTCTTTGCCCTTCCTTCTCCTCTTTCTATGTTTTCTTCTTCAACATTCGTATTAGATTGGGAAGGGAGATTACCTACACTTTTTATGGCTTGAGATCTCCTTGAGCTTCTAGAAGTTGAAGGCTGGGAAGAAGATGCTCCTCCTCGAGTTCTAGGGCATTTCACATCTCTTTGGGGTTTGGAGACATTGACTTTAGGTGCCATTGAGATATGGCAAAATGTTGGAAAAGGTAGAAGCTTACTTGAAATGACTCTAATGGAGATTTCAAAATGACAAGTGCTTTCTCTTTTCGGTCGCAAGAGGCTGGCAACGAAGAATGGGTTAAAAATAAAAACTGTTCATTGATCCGTGCCTAAAAGGGTATCAAAATGATAGGCGGCTGTGATCACAGGCGCCTGGTGTCTCAGGCTATATCGCCAAAAAAAAATTCTGACCATTTTATTCTATCCTAATTTAATTTATCATTTTAGAATTTATTATTGTCCAATATTACACATATTAAGTATTTTAAAAATATATCATAAATATCAAATATTTTCAACATTAAGTATAAAATACAGCATGTATTTGCATTATTTCAACTTAGGCATGTTCAATCATTACAATCATGAATAACAACAATAATGCATTTAATAGTGTAAAATCCTTTTTTGAGTTTTTATCAAAATTTATATAATATGCTTGATAAATTCATAATGATTAATACTTTAATGATTTCAAAAAAGAATGACTAAGAGTTAAGTTTATATTTGAGATTTTGCAATTGTGTAGATTAATTAATTTCATATATTAGCTTAGATTTTCAGTACTATTTATCTCAAATTATTTTACTCAATAAATGATTTTATGTGCAATCAATGCAGTTATTTCAGAGACATCTAGAGTATATAGACATCTAAAGCATGATTCATTAATAGAGTTATCAAGTTGAGCATCTTATCTTTCTTCATTGCTTCTTTTGTAGAAGATTTCAATTGAGCTAAACTTGATTCTTTGATTTAGCATTGGTAGTTTAGAGTCATTGTTGCTTTAATCATCTTCTTTGGCCATTGCAACTTTGATTGTCTTCTAAAAACTTTTTGATACTCCTGAAAAAAAAACTTGCTCTGCATTACTTCTAAGAGCATTCAAGACGTTTTTGATAATTTCTGATGGTGCTCAGAAGTTCTTTAATGATTGAGTTTCTAAGTGCATATCTTATGTATAGTTCTGTGTAGCATATCTCCATTTCTGTCTTTCTTCTTTGCAGAATAAAATTCATTTAGAGCTTCTATGTAAGTATTTGCAGAAGTTCTGAGTTATGTATTTAGAAGTTGATCTTGTTTCTGTGGTGCTCAGATTCAAAGGTCAGAAGTTTTGTGAAACTTCTGTGTAAGTGAAAACTTCTAAACTTTTCCTTATTGTAGAAACTTCACTTGCTTTTGTTAACTTCTGAGAAACTTTTGTCAATCTTTTTGTGAGTCTTAAAAAATATAGCTTTCTTCCATTTTTCTAGCTGCTTCAAAAATGCTTCTTTTAATGCTATTTGGTCCTTCATTGTTGTGCCATTTTGAAGCCTCTGAAGTTATGCTTTCATTCCAAAGATATTTTTTAAAGACACTTTTTAGATCCTCCGAAGTGACCTTTTAGAATCTCTGAAGCTTCATTTCAGAATCTCCGAAGTGACCTTGTAGAATCTCCAAAGCTATGTTTCAGAATCTCCGAAGTGACCTTTCAGAATCTCCAAAACTACGTTTTAGAATCTCCGAAGTGATCTTTCAAAGTCTTCGAAGCTTCATTTCTTTTGCTATCAAAATCAAACTCTGAATTTTCTATATCTTTGCAAGTAGTTGAGTTGATTTTGCTTCTTGAAGAATTTCTTGATTTCTTCTAGATTGCATACATTTCAAATATTCTTACACTTTTCATCAATAAAGAACTCTAATATATATATATATATATATATGTATATGTATGTGTGTGTGTTCCATACAGATTATTTTAATTAGTGCAACATTCTATTTAGCACCGTGGTATGCAAAAAGAAATTGGTAAAATATGAGTTACATTATTTTGGGCAGATTACTATTCATTTCTTAGATTATGAAGGTTTTTCTTTTAATTGTAACATTTGGACTTTTAATATCTTCAAATTATATTTAGTTAAGATTATTAAGAGTTAAAAAGAAATCAATTCTTATAATAACTTTTAAGTAATACATGATATATCTAATCACTTAATATTTTTATAGATGTAGCTTTTAAAACAAAGTGTTTCCTCTTTTTTTAACTTATTGAGGAAAATACATTTTAAAGTATATAAACATTTTGTTCCTAATTTTCCACCATTGAATATCATGAATATTGATTTTCAAACTTGATAAGAAAATTTCAAATTACAGTTGATATTTGCATAATGTTTTAATGTTTACATTAAACATTTATTTCCTATGTATACTTATCCTTTAGATTAAGTTAATCTTTTATACATAGATTCTTTAATTTAAATAGTTTTTAGAATTTACACTTTTGTTATAGTTTTATAATTTGATGTATATATATATATATATATATATATATTTCTAAGTTGAATTCTAAAGTTAAGCAATATTCAAAACCAAAGAATAAGTGCACAAAACATAAATATCAATTAAAGAGGTTCAGTTTAAGTTGTCATACCTATAGTTACCTTATCTTCCTTGACTTTATAGAATGCACTTTTGTTTAACCAATGTCAAGAAACCTTTTGTCTTTTGAAGGAACTTAATATTTCATCTTTTCTTCATTTTTCTTCTTTATGTCATAGTCCTTTTGTGAGAAAAGATCATTTGAGTTTTTAAGTGTAAGATACTTCTTCTCGTTCTTTCTTCTTTGTACAACTGTCCTTCTCTTCCTTTTCTCACTTCTTTTTCTTCTTTGACTTGCTTCAAATGTCTGTTTTGAATTGCAAGTCTTTCTCTTTCATTTTTACCTTCTTCAGATAGATTCTCCTCAACTTGAGAGGATTCCTCAGCTGCTTCATCCATGTAGTCTTCAATTTGAATTTGGGATTCAGCACTTTCTTCTTGAATTTCAATCTCTTCTTGAGATTACTCCTCTTCAGTGATTGGTAGTTCTTTTATTGACAGTTCTTCTCCTTTCACAGATTGATCAATTTTCTTTTCTCCTTTTTCTTGAGGAGATTATTCTATTATTTCATGATTTCCTGCACTCAAATTTCTCTTAACAAAGACATTAGTTTCATTTGACAGTAAATCAATTTGCCCTTCAGAAATAGCCTTTAACCTGTCTATTATGTCTTTTGCATTTTTACAGGTTGCAAAACATGATTATATATGGTGGGGCATAGAGCATTTAGCAAAGTATTTTTAACTTTTATATTTATTTTCCTAGCTCTTTCATCATCTTTATTTAAGCCAATAAAAATAGTTTTCCACATTTCGAAATCATTGGCCATGAGGCTTACCTCTATCCTCTTTTTCCATTGATCAAAACTCATTCTCTCTAAGTATAGAATTTGAGTGACAGAATATCCTTCATGAAATATGATGGTAGACATTATTGGGATAGCTAGATAGACCACTACAAATGTTCATGTAACCCGCTCTGATACCACTTGTTGGTCCCGTTAGAATAGGCTAGAACCCAAGAGGGGGTGAATTAGGTTTTATAAAATTTACTTCTTTTGACTTCTGTTTGATTAAATCGCTTTCTTTCTTTTATGTTGGCATGCTAATCAAAGTGAACAATGGATAGAGCAAGTAAGAATAATGAAAAGATCAAACACAAATAGCACACTCAACTTATAGTGGTTTGGGCCCTCTTTTGGCACCTACTTCACTCTCTGACTCAGCCTTACTTGCTGCACTTAGGTTCCACTAAAAATCTATAGAAACACACTTTATTTTAATGAGCTAACCAAGAACTCATACACTAGTTTTATAGAGCTCACCAGAAACTCACTATGTTGGTTTTAACAAGCCTACCAATAACTCCAACAATGTTGGTTTTCATAAGCTAACCAACAACTTGAACAATGTTAGTTTTCACAAGCTCACCAACAACTTTAACTCTAGTTTTTAAGCTAACCAACAACTCCTACAAATGAAATAATTGAAATAAGAAATTACACTTTTTGACGTGTTTCTTGTTGAGTGGTGAGGAAGATCTTAGATGTAGTTCTTCTTATTACAGAAGCTTTTTGTTTATTGTTTATGTTGTGGAGAGATTGGCCTTGAAGGAGATGAAGAATGAAAGTTATTTTGGAATGTGAAAGTGGTAGATCTTGGCCTTTAGGATTTGCAAGATGATTTCTCTCTTTTTCTTATTTGTATATTCTATTTTTTGCTCTCTATCTTCTTTTTCAAATGTCCCTTGAGTGCTCCTTAAATAGATCTTGAAAACTTGATTGTTTAATGAGGAGCTTGAATTTTTTATTAATTGCAATGTTCAAATTTTTGACCATTAGGCATCATCAGGCGATTTTGCAGGAGTCTGGTCTAAGCAGCTATGAGCTAGGCGATATGCCAAGCGGTTGGCAAAGCGATTGTGGCCAATTTTCTAAATTTTCTTTCAACTAATTCCTTTTGCCTCCTAAGAGGCGGTATGGCAGGCGGCTGCCATACTGGCTATGCTCCCAGGCAGTATGCATAGGCAGTTGGGAACTCTGCTAGGCGGTTCATCTTTTGGTGATTCATTTCTTGATTTTTCTAACCGTCTATTGCCAGACAGTTTGCCAAGCGGTTGCTCCAAGTGGTTGGCATCCTTCAATTTTTGTTTTTGCATTTTCATTCTTTTTAAAACTTTAACATCTTTTATTTTAAACAAAAATGCATTTGTCACATGTAGTATATATGAAGTATATTTATGATTTATACTTGGTAATGGATATGTGTATAAAGTATATTTTTATTTATTTGTTTATATACACATGGTATTATTAAATCTCATGTTTATACTATGTAGTGTCAAAGTATATTGTTCAATTATGAATATCCACAAATGAGTTTACATAAATTGTAGATCATAGATATAATATGTGTTTTGATAAAGAAAGGCACATTTAGGCATGTTTTAATGATGTTTTCATGTTTTTCTGTTTATGAAGATATACCTACATGTTTCCTTGAAGTTTATCAAATATTATATAATTATCCATTCATGATATACAAACTTTGTAAAGCATGGATATTTACTTTAATCTGTATGTTTTGTATAAACTTCATCTGATTACGAATTCTTTCTTCATCAATTAATACTTCCATGTAGAATATGTATATATATTCATAACAGATCCAATATATGATATTAAGATGATTGCATAATAGATCATATGATTGTTATCAGTTGATCATTAATATGCAAGGGGTTTTTGGAAGATAAACAAAATGAATGTATTTTGAAATTGTTCTTGCAAAGTATTTATGTATTTTGACAATATGTTCTTTATAGCAGATCATTCATAATCACATCAAAGTATACATGTATGCTTGCTATTGGAAGTTGGAATATGCATTAGAATACATATATTTTCTTCTGAAGTAATTTATAGTTAGATAAAAGGATTGGAAGATTAGATTCAAAGTTTCTGAATTATGTCAAGTATATAAACTTCAGAATTTCTGACACAACTCTTCAAAGTTTCTAAAATGACTTCAAAGCTTGTTACTTGACTTCAGAGTTTTTGATATGACTTTAGAGTTTTCAATTTGTCTTTAGAGGAGTTGATTAGATGTCGTAATTTGAGAGATTTAAAAGCTATATTGGGTACTAGTTTCAGAGTTTTCAGATCCTGAATAGAATTAAAGATTTATTTTAGAGTTTTTGAAACTACTTTAAGTGCAAGTCTTATAATTTCTAAGAAATTATATTAGGACTTCTGAGGATGCAAAAATAGCTTTTGAAACACTATTAAAGTTTCTAAAATACTTCAAAAGTATTCTGAAGATATGATACATCTTTTAGGCAATGTTCTAATTCTTATAATCATATGATCATTATTATTATAAAGTGAATAATTTATGCACATGGATCAACATGAATTGTATATATTAGGCACATGTATAGTTCTAATTCTTGTTTTTCAATATTAGCAATATCATTAGCATGGTGCAAATCTAGTATAAGTTTTGTTGTTATCAAAATCACTTATAATATATGTGTGGATCATCATCACAATACATGTATGACTCAACACATGGATTTGGGCATTGAAGAGCAAGGTCAAGCAAATCAAGTGTTTCTCCTTATTTCTCACCTTCTCTTGTTGATTTGCTACTTTTTCATTGAAATACATTGAATTTGGGGCATGATTGTTGTGTTGGAGAGTGGTGGGTTCATGTGCATTACACTTGTTTGATGGTTTATCGAAACCAACTGGGGTGTGCAAATTTGATGGAATGAATGGGACAGAGAACGGTAAATGATGTATACATGAAGTGCTTCAAGAATCTAGTAACCTATATTGATGCAAATTTGTGAAATTTGGACTGCCTATAAGGTGTTTGTAGAAAAGATTCATCGAAGTCAAGGTCGCATTTTCATTATGTGAAGCTTGGTTTAAAGAAGGTTTTGAATTGTTAAGCAGTGGGATCGCCTAGCCTTGGTTTGTGATTCATCATGCCTCTCAAAAAGGGCATAGTTAATGATCCATCAAAAATGAAGCGAGGTGGAACTTCCAAACAACATATTGAGCCCACATTTCTCAATGAGGCTGCAGCTAAGGACTATCGCCACTCTATTGTTTACAGGTTATGCATCCTTGAGCGAGGATTTCATCTTATATCTAGTAGCATTCTAGAAATGATCCACCATAGAGGTTGGGAAGTATTTGCAGCACAACCAAGTGCTTCACTAGTGCCAATTATTCAAGAATTTTATGCGAATGCTCCAGAGCAACTAAAGCAAAACCCAACACAATTGAAGGCACTAGTGCAAGACAAGATGGTGCCTTATGATAACTCTTTCATCAATCGGATCTATGGACTAGAAGTTATCAATGAGGATGAATATTCATCTTGGTTGGAGCAAGGGCCCAATTTTGAGGTTGTCCTTAGTTTACTTGCCAGACTAGGAACCCAATGGACGGATAAGAACAACAGAGTAAACAGCTTTCCATGGGGGTAGCTTAAACTGAAGAGTAGAGCATGACACTACTTTATCTCTGCAAAGTTGCTACCAACCAATCATGTATTTGATGTCACCAAGGAGAGAGCACTTCTCAACTATGTTATCCAGAACAAACTTTCATTGATGTGGGACATATGCTCGAAAGATCCATTATTTCGCTATTCACAGGAAAGATGACAGGAGGCTTATGACATCCTTCTCTTATCTATGAGCTATGTGTCCAGCCTAGTGTTCCTATTGTTGTTTCCAAAGAGCTCCAACACCCGTTATCTCTTATCACCCATGCTATGCTCCGATCATTTGAGAAAGGAAGTAGTGAGGAGGAGGCTTAAAGTGTACCTGATGACCCAAGCTCTTCCCAACAAAGGCCACCAATGCAAGCTCCCATTACTGAGCCAACAATAGCTGATTTATGTAAAGAGATCAAGGAATTGAGAGACTACACCGAGCTTCAGGACAAGGAAAGGCTAAGGGAGCAACGAAAGTAATTTCAATTCTTTGTGGACTACACCAATACCTTGAATACTATGTTTCAGCACTGTAGTATGTCACAAGGATCAAGCTCCATAGTTTTTCCTACTCCACTAACTTATCCACCCGTCTCTCCACCTACTGAAGAATCGGATTATGAGTCTGACGATTTAACTCAACTGTCTTAGGGAAGTCCTCTATTTCCTTTCCTTCATTATACATTGAGGATAATGTTTTCTTCAAGTTTGGGGGTGTTAGCCCATTTTAACTTCTAATTAGGTCATCATCCATAATTGAATTTCTTAGTTTTAAACAAGTCCCAAAATATTATAATTAATGGATTAAGCCTTTCCCCCATGATTCCATACCCTTTTTTCCCTCAAAAACCACTGTTTAGCTAGCATCTAGCAAGGCAAAAATCACAAATTTAATGGGGAAAAATGCACTTACCATGAAATCCAAGCATGGATTCCTCCCGCAAATGGAATTTCAAGCTCAAAACTAGTAGCTTCTTCCAATTGCCAAAAACTAGATTTCTTCCATTTTCTACCATCCAAACAACTAAAACCTAAGCTTAGAGATATGGTTGAGTGATTACTTCTCTAAAACATCTTATTTTCTATCTAATTAAGCAAGAAATGGAGGCATAAATGGGGCTTGGGCAAGGGTATGGGCATGGGAGAAAGAAAACAAAATAGAACGAAGAAAAAAAAATGGAATCCATTTGAAAAAGTTAGGTCACGGACTTAACTAGCCGACCGGTGCCATAGCGCCTGTTCTATTGGATGTCGCTCATGCCATTTTTCTGAAGTGGCGCCACAATGCCAAATTTGGGGGCCGTAGCGCCGGATCTTGTTGTCTCCTATTTGGGGCTTTTCTCCACTTTATGCTTTGTTTTCTTTCATGTATTTTATCCCTCTTAAATAAGGACATATAAACACATAAAAATCATGCTAAATTAGAGAATCATGCCCTCAATTAACTAGAGACCATGCCATATAATCACTTTACTCCCACATACATAAAACATTTTTCCAAGGTTACTTAAATTCACATGTAATTGATATTCATATGCAACTTCAACACACTTTCCTCAATTCAAATTATTGTTATAATCAAATAGGAAAAATTTGCCCACATTTTCAACACCCCAGGTTTTAAACATCGATAGAGGATAGCTTAAACTAACAAAGGTCCATAAACTAGCCATTAGTAGTAGTTGAGACTATTAGAACCAACATAGGAGTTCATAGAGGATAAATCAATAGACACAAAGGTTTTTCATGGTCACTGGAATGTTGGTCTCCTCTCCCAGAGTTGATAGAGGAGTCAACAAAGGATAGCCTCAAGCTTATAGAGGTCTATTATTATGATCGCTAAAGGTCACTAACAAGAAAGCTCTTCGATAAGGTCTCCAACTACCCTATAGAGGTTTGTTGTTATCGTCGCTATTTGTTTTTACTCATGTTTTGCAAGCAAGATCCAATGGTCAAGAACTCAATGAATTAATTTCAAACGGCTATGAATCCTTCCAATGCTTATAACTAGAGAATCCATTTGAAGAAAAAATAACTTTTAAGAACCTTAGAGAGCTTAATTTGTGCATTTACAAGTGAATTAAAGTTTTCTTCTACAAATGCTTAGTCTAGTTGTGCTTTAACTTGACCTGAGCTTTCACGTTTTATCTATAATTCATCAAAGGAGCTCAAAGCCTATGATCTACATTAAGAAAACTTTATTTTATTTGAATTTCATTGTGTACATCTTAGCCTTACTAGAGGCATAATTTGTGTCCAAAGTTTTCTTTATTTTTGATGTTTGTGAAGTGTGAAGTTTTTGCAAGTGGATAGTTGCAGAGAAAGTAAGATTGTTATTTCTGCAAGATGGTAGGCTGGCATTATTTAAGTTGTAAGAGTTAGTTAGTAAGCTCAGAAAACCAATAAACTGTATAGAAGATTGAGTTTAGTGGAACTTAAGACAAGAACTATCTTAAAGAGTAGAGTAAGAACTCATCTAGGGTAACCACTATAAAAATCATTGTGTGCTTTTATGCTTCTTTTTCCATTAGTTTTTATACATTTTTTATTTGGCCAAAAAGTTTGTGAAGCTCAATTTGCCCCCTTCCCCTCTTGAGCTACTAACATGACAGGGACCAACAAAGACTTACATCCTATAACCATAATTGTGTCTGGTCTACCATGCCTTATAATGTACACATGTAGTCATGCATGATCTACCAAGATTCATGATTGATACCGTTAGTTTGTTCCGCGGTTGTGTCTAGTTTACTAAAACTCATTATTCATACTTATTTTTTGTTCCATTTTGTCATTTAGCTTTATTAGTTCAACATTATGCATTTTTTTTCTAATCAAGGATTTTCTCTTTAAAGATGTAAAATCAAGAATGTTTTTTAACAAATGTACTTTCTTATGTGTAAGATGTAAAATCAAGAATGTCCAACAAATGTACTTTCTTATGTGTGAGATAGAAGAATAAATAAAATTGTGCATTTATGATATTTATCAGAATATTCCATGCACTTTATTTTTGTCTACAAAAGGTGTTAAAAAACCATTCCATCTTATAAAAATATCTAAGATTTTATTTCATATATAAGCATTCTGAAGCATGCAAATGTGACAACTAAGCAAAGGGATTACTCACTTCAACCTATCAAGAGAAAATCTATCAACAAGAAGTGGTTTTATAAATATACCTACTCATCCCCATTTGGTTAAGACAAATTCCACTTAAATGTCTTTATTTTGCACATGGTTCCGTATAAACTGATATTTAACCTTGACTAGCACATTCCGATTTGTCTTGCTTTCAAGATGTCCCTGAATATTTGATGCACTTTGTCTTGCTCTCAAGGTAGTCCTGTACAGTTGTATTTTGGCTCCACCTTTCAGATTGACCCTGCGCATTGGTATGTTAGCTTGGGTTTTTGTTTACCCAAAATTTGGTATCAAGGTAGACATTTAGGAGGCAGTCAAGTGCTCAATCTATATCGAAATACTGTGGTACAAATTAAGTGCCTCCATTCAATGATTGTTGGCTTAATGTTGTCTTGCTCAACACTAAGAGACCTCAAAAGTCGTAGAATTGGGCAACCCACAAGGGGCATGGCCAATATTCTCATTGACATTTCATTTCGTCATCATAGCTTTCACCAAGTTTCCCATAGACGACGTCATCGATTGATGTTGACTTCTGCATTGATAAAGCAACAGCTTGAGCTCGATGCCTTCAAGAACTCAAATACATGCAATAAAGGGAAAAGCGGCTCTGTTTTTAATGCCGCACATGCATCAACGCGACATACAGATGAGGGAATGAGACAGTTTTTTATGATGGCCCATGCATGCCATGTGCACAAGATCCGTCCCATCTAATGGCTTTTTAATATCATCAAAATTATGTAATAAAAACGTGATTCTAAATAAAAACTTATTTATGTGAAAACATTGTTATATTAAAATTTTAATTAACTATTGATTTAATGATCATTACTTATTTAGAATGTCATAATTTACTATTTAATTTATATTTAAAATAATATTATATTATTATTTTGAATCATACATGATGAAACTATCTCAATGTGTTTAAGTTTTTAAAAACAATAACTTAATTGTAATATCAAACTTTTCTTAACCTATATGTCTTAATTAATGATTAATTTATCCTATAAATTTAAATTAAAAAACAAAAATATTGAATGGATATGCATATATCACGTCAACAGCCCACTCATGTAAATTACGTTGCAGTCTAGGTTCCGTCACAGAAGCCATTGGGTTTACCGCCACGCGTCCTCTGCTTCGCAGGTTGAACCTGCTGTATGCACCGCAATTAATCCGCATCTAATAAAGAGAGGATCTCTGAATGGCCGAAGCTCGTTTTGATGAAAACACTAAACCTAAGTCAGCAATCGATATTTCAAAAAAACAATTTAGTTCTCTTTTGTCATTCCTTACGTCTCATGGCTGTGGTTTTCACCCTTAATAGTTCCTATTGCTGATTTAACCATCACATTACGCACGACCAATTTAGATGCCATGCTGATCACATTTTAATCTTGGTGCGATGATTATGTATCGGTAGAGAAGTACTGTTAATCGGACACTCATTGACCTATTGACTGCAAATGTTTACTCCACTGACTGACATCTGTACTCAGTTAACTGTACATTTTAACTCATACCAATGCGCAAAAAACCTAAAACAAAGTACACATTACATCATCGAGACTATGGATTAATCGGATAATCCGCCCATCTTTGATGTCTACGAGGCAAGAAACAAATTGTTAAGCATCATGCAAGAACTTCGTCCTTAGTGTTGAGTGAATCTCTGAACACTCTGGAGCCTGTGGCACATGAAAGCCAAACAAATAATCAAATAGAGTTTGCAGAGATGGTACGTGCCTTCAAATATGAAACAGGATATAATATGATTGGAAGTGACACCCGACGTGGAAACATAAAGAATGATCCAAATTATTCATCCAAGACCATGCAATATTGAACTTTGTATACAAACCAGTCGGTTTTTTCATGCTTTGCAAGTAAACACGAGGCCATGAATTTCTATTGTTAAGACAGGTTCATCTGGAAGTTACCATCTGCAAGTTTAACAGGTGATATAGCACCTTAAACCACGAATTTCATAAGGTTAGGACAGGAACTAAAATGAGTAAGTTATCTTAATATCCTAGACTCAAAAGCAATGTAAACCAGATGCCAAGGATTACTTGAGGTGAAAAGCGGCAAAAGAACACTAAGAAACTCCTAAAAGTTAAACTGTCTTCAACTCATCCCTCAAACATGGTCATGTAACTGTTGGTGGTAAAATAGGTCACAGGATGAAAATGACAAGATGGATTAGCAGTTAAGGATATATATATATATATATATATGGGATTTTCTCATCTACAACCTTCGCAATTCAAGTAATCCATGATGTTTTTATCAAATTCATACCAACCATCATGTTTTCCATCATTTATTTGTCTATGATCCCAAAAATCATCTTGATTAGGAACTTAGGCCAGTTACATCAAATAAAAATTACTTAACAGTGAATATAAACTTTTTATCATGGTGGGCTCCACAAAAATGTCTAATTCAAATGGTTTCTGGTGTCCTGAATAAATAAATAGCGGTAAACATGATGGTTGGTATGGATTTAGTAAAATCATCATAGATTGCTCAAATTGTGGTTGCACTTTCCAACCAGCATATGTATGTATGTATGCATGTATGTATGTATATATATATCGTGAGTACCTGATAAAGGCTGATTTTCCAATAGTTGAGATCGTTAGTCCCATATAATAGTAGCATCTACAATACTTGACATATGATATATATTAGGCCGATATAATGTTAGTGCTTTACTTAGATTTATCTTCTTTCATTAATGCCCATCACTGATTACTAAATGTGTATTTACATTAATCTCAATTTACCATGAATTGTTACTAAAAATTCTTATTTTTTCCTTTTTAATTTATCTATTTTACAAATAAAATTCTCAAAAAATTGACATTATATCCAATAAATAAAATAATATCTTTTTCCAGGTCAACAATAAATTCGATTTTACTGATAAGGCAAATACTAGCATAGATTAGTTGCAATATTTCAAACTATGTAAGAATATTTGAAATATTAAGAAAAACTTAATGGTACATATGCAAATGCACCTTAATTTAAAATCTTTTAAATCAAAACAGAAAAATACCCATATTAAATTAAACAAGTTATAGACGATCATGCCTAATTTTAAATTTTCGAAAAATAATTTTTTGAATTTGAAAATTAAAAATTAAAATATAATTTATGAAACACACTTTCAAAAATTTTACAGCGTCATAAACATCTTTTAAACCATCTAACATGTTCATATTTGAATAATCAAATTTGAGACTTTATTACAAAATGAAAGAAAAATAAAAAATAAAATAGAACAAAAATCAGCTACATGTTGAAAGATTTGGGTTTCTCATAACAAATCATATTTATATGTACACAATAGAGTAGATTGAATGTAAAAAATATACCTTCTTCGATTTCTTCAGAAAAACTCAATTTAACTGTAAAGATCCAGTTTGGCAACGAATGTGTTGTTTAAAGCATATTTGAATCTACCCTAAGGCTCCATTCAACCTAGATCTGAAAAGAAATGGAATCCTTTTTATTTAAATCCCTAATTTCTCTCCTGTTAAATAAACCATTGAAAATCAATCCAAAGTAACAAAAAAGATTAGTTAATTTGTCTAAAGACTCTAAACCACTCTATGGGAGTCAAAAGTTGAATAGAAGGTGATAGTATTAGTGGTCAAAGACAGAAGATTTCTCTCTCCAGATAGTCGCTTAGAGTCAAATGTGTCTAAGTTGATATGACCCATTGCTCTCAATATAGCCCACTTTTTTCAAGTTGATAGATATAGGGGTGCAACTAGTTCCATTCTAAACTGGGTTAAAGTTTGCCCATTTGGAAGTTAAGGTTGGAAAACCAAGTTGAAACCAAGCCGCTTTAGTTGTTGGGTTAGTGACAACTCCCGTCAACTTGAACCCAAATAAATTAAAAGAAAAAAAAAACTAAAATCTTAACCCAAAAACCCTAATTCCCATTTCCTGTTTGTTTTGACTCAACCAACTTCTACCACAATCATCAATTTTCCCTCTCATTCTCATTGTCATCAACCCTATTGTTGTCAAAAATGACGGTAACCCCCCCACATTCAACACTCCAGTTGACAACCCTTATTTCTACCATATTGGAGCCCTCACATCCCTATCGTTCTCATCAACATGAACCATGATTGCTATGGTGACGACTTGCCATCGGCTCAGCTACTTTATATTGTGCCAAACCATGTAACATGAGTATGTTGTGCCAATCAAATGTTTTCATGTTTAGCAGGTTTGCTATCCAAAATCCAAACATTGTAACCAACTATCAGGGAACTCTAACACAAGATATTCATTGTTCAACTGACATCATGCCTTGTTAGATTCCTATTCTAATGGCACCATGGCATGACACCAGGGCCAAGTCAGACAATACTATGACCGGAAGGTCCAAGCGCGGGATTTTAAAGAGGGAGACTTGGTCTTAGGGAAAACATCTATCAGCAACCTTACCCACGTGAAAAGGAAGCTCGCCCGCTCCTAGGAAGGTCCCCACAGAGTTATTGAAGTCCTAGAAAATGGGATCTACTGGCTATAAAGGTTGAACGGGAGTAATATCTCACGAAAATGGAATACCGAGCACCTAAGGATGTACTACCAGTAAAATCTTTACCATCATTTTGCATCACTGTATAATAATTAAAACAACAATAAATAAAATTTTCATAAATTGTTTAATGTTTCTAACAGAAATAACCAAAATAAATAAATACATATATGTGGTCTTAGTAAACCATCTGGTTCAGTAGAACCGAGGGGCAACTCAACTAAGTTGTCCTTATTCCAGCTCAATTGAGCTAAAGGGTGCATTCAACTGAGTTGTCAAAGTTCCAGCTCAACTAAGTTGAAGGGCACGCTCAACTGAGCCATCGAAATTCCAGCTCGACTGATCTGAAGGGCACACTCAACTAAGTTGTTGACACCACAGTTCAACGGGGCCGTTTACCCTTTGTCTTGCCGGAAATTAAGATGTTGACACCACGGTTCAATAGAGTCATTTATTGTCTTGTAGAGAATTGAGACATCAACACCGCGGTTCAACGTAGCAATTTAAGAGAAAGATTGGTTTAATGGAGCCGTCTTTGAAAAAGATTTTTTGTCTTGCAGGAAACTAGATAGCCTATTACAGGAACCAACAAAGCACACATGGAAAAAAAGACAAAAGAATATATGCCAAAAGAATGAATAATTTCATTAAACAATTGTATTACATATCTTCATCATCTATGTTTACATCTTGAATATCTATCCTTAAGAATTTTTCGGAAATTTTCTTCTTACAGGAGTCAAAACGACGCCAAAAACAATCAGCGATCTGTTGAAGAAGCATCTCCTGACACGCCGGTTCTGCAACCAGCACCTCCATGCACTCTTGACGGATTGAGCAGTAGCAGAAGCATGACAGGCCTTCAATAAATCTCTCGTGCTAAAGGGCGTTCTCTCTGCCCAGTCTACCCTTGAGCTCGTTGAACCGCTACTAGAGGGACAACTCTCTTCCAACCACATCGACTTCCAAAACCGCGAGCGCCTCCGCCTTAGAGGCAGTAGACTCCATCGCAAAATCGCGGTCAGCTTCCGCTCTCTGCAAACCAGCCTCGGCTTCCTTACCGGAAGCCTCTACATGCTCCCTCATAGAAAAGGCGAGTCTCCTACCCTCCTCCGCTACATCGTGCTCGGCAATAAGTTTATCCTCTCAGACCTTAAGCGCGGAAGTAGTCTCCTCTAGATTCCGGAAGCACTTCTTCTCGTCTTCCAATGAGGTTCTCAAAACAACCATCTCTGCAACCTTTTGGCCACGCTCACACTGCAGATTGGTAGAAGAAGACAAACTCCCCCGCTCTCGCGCCAACTCCACCTCCACCTCCCCCAAGCAGTCAGACGCTATCTGCTGCTCCAATTCTGTCTCCTTGAGTTGTGCAAATATTTGGGCCATCTACTCCCGAGCACTGGACAGTTGCGATGAACACAGCTTTAGTCGATCAATGAAGTTCTCGCGAGTGATGAAGCGCACATTATCCATCGCCAAATCCACCACAATCTCATCCAACGGCATCTCAAAGACCCGAGAGCGATCAGCACGATAGGGTAGCTTGGTCACAAAAATCACTACCCTATTTGGATTCTCCAAGAGAGGTAATCAAACCCATCCCTCCACGAAAGACTCTGATAGGAGAAGAGGGACGAGAAGGTCTAGTGCAGTGAACAGATTATTGATATTATCGTCGATAATATCATTCTTAAGGCCTAACGATAAAAAAACATGATGTAAAACAAAATTATCGTCATTTTCCCATAATTATCAATAAATGGTCAATATTATTGATAATATCGACAATTTATTGTGAACTATCACGATAAATTGGAGGATATTATCAATCAGTGCAGTTAATATTATCGATTCAGCGCATAAACACCCCCATTCGGTCACTGTGAACCCCAAAAACCCACCCAAACCCCATTTTCGATCCTCTAAACCCTCATTACCAACATATATGAGCAAAATCGAAAAGCCCTTTCGTAATTAACTATTTGAAAACCTGCATTTTGAAGATCTAAATCCGGTTTTTCCATCCGGACGTCCCAACACTGTGAAGGTATGCACACTTGATTTTTTACCTGTTTTGTTGTTTTTTTAGTTCAAAATCACTAGTTTGCAATGTTTTGTGCATGAAAGTGTTGATTTAACAAGAATTGCACAACCAAATATGTCAAATTTGGGCATATTGGGAAAGAACACGAGATTTGGGAAAAATCCCCAAATCGTTTAATTCTTCCTAAATTAATTAATGTTTGTGCATGAAAACATAGATTAGATGTTAGATCTATTGAATCCAGTGATTTCCAAAAATAATTTTTTTTTTATGAAAAATTATGAATTTTGGGGGAAAACCCTAAAATGATATTCTTTAATAAACAATGTTTGGAATCTTTGGATCATAATAAAAGATCTAAACCTAGCTATTTTAAGCAATAATTTTTATGGAACATATGTAAACAGATTTTTTATTTTTAAAATTTAAAATTTTAATATTAAATATAATTTTATTAAATAAATAAAAAATAAATTTATATATGTTGTGTTAATTGACAGGTAGTATCATAGCATTATAAATATAACCAGAAAAATATCTGTGATAATTTTTTGTTTATCACAAATTTTTAAATAATTATTTTAAAAATAATTATAAAAAATAAAATATTTTTCCTATAATTTGTAAATGTGTTTCTTAATTGATTATGAATGTCTGGGTCCTTTTTAGATATTGTTTAATGCAAACATCGTTAAGATTTGCATGTTCAAGAGTGTTCAAGTCTTAAAAATGTTGATGTTGTATTGTATGGATATTGTGTTGTTTTGATTTCATAAGTTTCAGGTTGAAATTTGAAGATGTCAACAGATAAGAGTGGTACGGAGAGTAAAACTAAGACCAAATATTATGATATTGCATAGGAACATGGGAAACCAGTTCCAGGCAACCCATTTGGAGTTGAATGCAACTACTGCAAGTAAGTTATAAAGTCCGGGGGGATCACAAGACTTAGGCAACACTTGACTTGGAGTAGTCCAAATGTTAGGAATTGTCCTCAAGTGCCGAAGGAGGTTAGAGCGCTTATGAAGAAGGCTATTCAGTCGGGTGCTACTTCTAGAAGAGCTTGACAGCAGAAGGAGAAAGAAATCACAACGGAATTGGGTGGTTATGATGTTAACGCTGATGAAGGTAATGATGATGATGATGATGGAGATGAGAGGGAGCAGATGAGGCAGGCTATGAAAGCTAGCAGGGAAGAGCAATGGGCTAGAGAGGAGTCGATAAGCTTGGAGGGTGGTAGACTTAGTTATAATGGTTCTACCCGAGAAGCTAGTGGGGGAAGCAGGCAAGGGGATTGGATGAAGGAGAGAGCCAGAAGGGAGGACTGAAGAAGTTCTTGAGCCGTACATAATCTATGAGGGGATCGCAGCCAAAGTTGTATGAACAGACTGGTGGGTTGCAAAAGAAGATAAATCATATGTACAAAAAGGGTAAAGACAATGTAAAGAATCTTGGAACTCATGTCTCTAAATTCTTTATTTATAGTGGCATTCCTCTACACTTGGCGGATACCGTACCTTTCAAGAATATGATCCATGCTGCACAAATAAAAGGAGAAGGTGCCCCACCTCCTTCAGCCACTAGATTGGGGGAACATATCTTGATCAGGAGGACCAAGAAATGAAGGACTGGACCAAATCTATGACCCATACATGGGAAACATATGAGTTGTCTGCGATGTGTGATGGGTGGACTGGCCCCACAAAGCTCAGTATCATCAACTTCATGTTGTATTGCAAAAGCATGACGGTGTTTTATAAATCTTGGATGCATCTAAGCATATTAAGGACGCAACTCATATGCAAAAGATTATTGAGAAGCAGATTGAAGCCCTCGGCTCAAGTCTTCATGTGGTACAAATTATCACGGATAATGGAACTGCATTTAAGAAGGCTAGGAAAACTCTAGAGAAAAAATTGCCTTTGTATTGGACTCCTTGTGTGGCGCAATATATTGATCAAATCTTGGAGGATATTGATTGACGAACAACTGTTCGTAATGTGATAAAGAAGGGTCGACAAATTACCAAATTCATCTACAACAGCAGTTGGGTGAAGGCACTTTTTCATGAGAGGCATCTGATTATAGGAGGGATTGTATGTCCAGACAAGACAATTTGCCACGAATTATATTGTACTAGATAGTCAATGGAATGCCAAGCAAGCACTCAATACAGCATTTAACACTGATGTGTGGCACGATCCAAGATATGCACACACTAAGAAAGGGATGGAGGTGGAGAGGATCGTTATGACGGCTTCCTTTTGGGATAAAATACAATCGGTATTGTTAATTTTAGAACCCATATATAAAGTCTTGAGAGTGGTTGATAATAAGACTTATCCAAATATGGGCTCTTTGTATGAGGCATTTCAATTTATGAAGGAGTCTATACAAAAAAATGTAAGAGGTGGGCAATGGGTGATCGGCATCATAGAAGATCACTGAAAAAACATTCTCCGTCATCCATTATATGTAGTTGGTGAGTTTTGTCTTATGAATTGCAATCTTTTTATTGTAGTCTTCTCTTATGTATCTTCTTCCCTTATGTCTGAATTGCAATTTTATTATTGTAGCGTATTTCTTGAACCCAAAATACCACTATGAGCATAGTCTTGGGGTAGATATAGAGTTAATTAGGGTAGTGTTTGAAGTCTTTGAGAAGTTATTTCCCGATCACCCAAATGTGGGTGACTTTGGGACCGAGGTAAATTACTTATGATATTCACAGAATATACTTCATTATCTTATTTAGTGGAATAAATAAAAAAGATTGATCCTTTTAAATGTTCCAATAGTTGATGGCTTTTCGCGAAGCACGGGAGGTGTTTGGAAAGGCAGTGGCCGTTCAATCATGGTCACGAGGATTATCCTATATGTAATTATTTCCAAAGCTCATTATATTTTACACCTGCATATTTACGTATTATTTACAAATACTAATACATAATCTTAAATTGATTATAGGCAAATGGTAGAACTTATATGGCATGGAGACCCCAAAGTCAAACGGTGTCTTCATCGCCATGTGAGCGAAGGAGTACATTCTCCCTCATCCACACCCAGAGAAGGAATAGAATAAGGTATGAAAAGCTGAAGAAGCTTGTTTTCTGCCATTATAATATAAGGCTACGAGAGAAGATACTATGAGAGGAAAATAAGGAGCTCGATGACCCTCCAGATCTGATGATGACTGGGCAACATAAACACTTAGAGGAGGATGATACCAGGGAAGATCCATTATATGAATGACTGCAATCAGAAGATCTAGATGGACAAAGTAGAGAGCCAGCAGAAGTTATTGCCCGAGAAGCTAGTACACAGGGTGTAGATGTAGAAGGGGTGCTACATCAAGAGAGGACCCCAAAAGAGGCATTTGATCCATTATTTAAATCTCAAACCCAATCAACTGCTAAGGGAGCCTCACAGATGTCTCAGCAAGTGTCGAGTACTTCTTCGTCGTCAAGAACAAAGAGTGGGGACGATGATACTGGTGATGAGAGTGGTGGTGGTGGTGGTGGTGGTGATAGCGGTGGTGAGAGGGGTAGTGGCATTAGTGGAGATGGCTCATCATACCAACAGAGTCAAAGGCCACTTAGCCAATTTGCTTGTGAGGAGGGGTACACACATGCTACACAAGATGAGGATCATGAAACACACCCTCCAATCAGGTGATATGAAAGAAGGTCTGAAACTAGGAAGGGCAAGGAATCAATTGAGGATAACACACGTACAAGTAACATGGCATCCATGGATTTAAGTGGCAGTAGAGAGGAGTCTTCCTATGGGTCAGATCCTTTATTATATTCATATCCATATGAATGGTCAGATGATTCTGGATGGAATCCCAACCTTCTATCGTATCAGTTATCTCACCTCAACTTGGCCTCAGATTACATCCGACCATATGGGTATACATCATTAGATTACCCAGACAGTGGAGTAGAATCATCGGCTTCTTATTCCCTTTTTAGCTTCCTTTTCGATATGCATATGAGCCTCCATGTCAACAAGATGACGATGAACTTAAGGAACCTGCATGACACTCCACTTGGTATTAAGGTAAGAGTTGTTATTTAGTTTTAATTTTCAAAACACTATCATGTATTATTATTATTATTATTATTATTATTATTATTATTATTATTATTTGTATGTCTATGACTTAGTATAAGAGATAATGTTTAATATAATGTTTTTTCTTGCTAAGATTTACACTCTTTCTATCAGCCTATATGCATTTCTCATATGTACCTTCATTATTCATGTAATGGTGGCTTTTTTAATCCAATTTTTTGCCCAAATTGTGTTTATATTTATCATAATTTATTACAAAGTTTCATTGAAAATTTTTAAATTTTTCTCTATTTTCCTAATTTTTTTCTATTTTACTGATAAAGTTCCCAGAAAATACGATAATATCTCCGATAAAAATGATAATATCTTTTTTCCGGGCTACTGAGAAATAGGTATTTATCGATAATATGAACACTGATCTAGTGCTAATGGAAGCGATATCCACACCAACTTGCGTGGGTCCAGAAGCCATTACACCACCACTTGAACTTGAGTTCACTGAAGCAAGAGCTTCAATTCGAGGGCACTGCGCAAGACAAGTAGGACCGAGCCCAGATTGCGGACGCTTCAAAGCCCGAAAAACTTAGGCAGAGGAAAAAGATAACCCTATATAAAACAAAAAGAAAGAACATATCATTGTTTAGCCAACCAAGGTAATCTTTCACAAGAAACAAAAAAAGAGAAGATACTGACCGACAAAAGAAGTAAACAGACACGGAGGAAGTGATGAAGGAGAAGCTTCCGCGATTACCTCCCCCTGCGAAAAACTTGCACCACCCTCTATCGATCTGGCGGTCGTCACCTGCTCTTCGACAGGAGCGGCCTCATGTCTCCCCTCCAAAGCAGCTCCCCCAAAACTCCCTACTCCTGATGAACCCAGATCCAATGCTGGAGTTACATCAGCTACAGGCCCAAAACCAGAGGAAAATAAAGGGACAAGAGGTGAAAAAAGAGGCAGAGACGGCATAGGAGAGGGAAGAGAACAAGATAAAGACACTAGAATGGAACCGGCCATGAAGTAATAATGACAGAAGAGGAAAGAATAGTTACGAACTGTACAACAGAAGGAGAAGAAGATGGAGAAACTAAAAAGGGAAAAGGTCGCACTACTCCTAAAACCTCATCCAAATCCCTCCCGGAGTGGATAAGCTCCTCTAAAGAAGCCACGAAACAAGGAGGTGATAGCAGACCCACCCCGGCATGTTGACCGGATCCAAAAGTGGAAGAGAATGAAGTATGTGATGTGCTCCATCCTAAAGAAACATCTACGGGACCGGCACAGGGGGAGCAAGCAACCTCTAATAGTTTCGGCTGAATATCTAGAACCGAGGGTCCTTCCCCTGCGGATCCGGGAGGAGGAGAAGAAGCAGGTGTAGCACTACTAGAAGCAACAAACTTCTGCTTCCTAGCAACAAATTTAATCCACTGAGGCTTAGCAGGCGGAGCTGCATGACCGGAAGCGGAAGGGTGAGTGGGAACTAAAGCCTTAGCTCGACGCGCATCAGAACCAAAACTAGCAAAAAGATTGGACTCTTGCTCTATCACGGAGCTCAAGTGAGGGAACAAGGAAGACAGAGATGGAAGAGGGTCAAGAGCGATGACCTCCTGACCAGGGAAGTCGGATGTAAAGTCTACTTGGCGATAAAATTCGGTGAACGATAAAACATCCACCTGAAGCTTACCTATGGACATTAATTTGTACCTAAGGAAACCTAAGCTGAATTGCTCTATGGGAGAAAGCACACTTGGCAACCGATTTGGGCTGGTAGTCCAAAGGGTTGAAAAGGGGAAAGCCCTAGCAGTCTTGACCCAAGCCCAATGGCTCTTCCATTCATCGTCCTCATCGGAGACTCGTGAAAACAGCTGGCGCTAAAGAGCGCAAGGAAGAAGATGGTAGTAATAGGAAGAATGAGACGCTTTGCTAAGGGTGAAAATGGAGGAAAACATGGAAAGAGAAAACACAAGAATCTGCCGAAGGTTATGGGCCAACAACTGAGAGAGAATGTAACGCCAGCTGTTGGGAACCAATTGTCCTGGAAAGAGATCATAGGCGCTAAGAAGAAGAGTGATGAAATGGGACTAATCAAGGCAGAAGCCCGCCTAAAAAGAACTTAGAGAAACAGGGACGAAGTTTTCTGGGGATTGGAAAGGGAGAGCAGTTGAATCAAGGAACTCCCAAAACATAACTTCTGGTAGAGGTTAAGATTAGAACTCCCTGATGACATTGGGAGACAGACGTGGGAAGGACTTCTTGGCGGCCATGGCTAGATGGAAGCAACGATTGGAAACAAGCAAAAAGGAGAGTAAGGGAGCAAATGGAGATGAAGAAGATGAGCTGAGAATAGGAAATGATTTCTCGCAATAACGATAGCTTCTTAGAGACACTTCTCGACAAAACTACCTAGGGTCTCGCAAAAACTAGATACAATCAATCATTTTTACCTCGCGTTGCATTTATACCTCGTACATGTGGGCAAATGGAAGCGTCGATCGGTCATGTTAATATGGAAAAAGCTGTCACAGAATGATCTACTGATTAATTTGCACAACATATTTATAATGTTCCTGTCACTATAAGAATGAAAATTGCACCAAGTAATGAAACCTATAAACTTGCTGTTGATGTGCACTATAGGCATCACAAATTTAATTAAGGTGATTATGTTATGGTTTAAATGTGACCTAAAAAATTTTCAAAAAATTCTTTTAAAAAGTTGCATGTACTAGCCAACGGTCCTTTTCGTATTATATGAATATTAGAAACGAATGCATTTGTTCTTGACTTACCCCTAAATATAGGAATTAGTTAAACTTTCAATATAGAGGATTTGTTTCTTTACAGAGACACTTTCGAGCCTCCTATTTTACCCGCAAGAATATCAAACTAAGGGGTTTCTTTATATTTTGATTCTATTCCAATTCTACCCTAAACACAATTTATATTCACAAATTAGGTTGAGGGTATCTTCCAAGATGAGATCATTATTTTTTTTTCAAGCAAACTTCATAGCTATTTTGTTAAGTGGAAGAACGAGCCTAACACTAATGCTATATAGATATCAGAAGAGTAGCTTCAAATGTTAGGTCCAGATTTACTTCAACAATATCATCATGTTAACTCTCTAGTGGAGCATTCTTCCAAGTCAGGGACAATTGATAGAAATCATGATGCATGCTCAATTCGTACCTATTCTAGGTGTAATCATAAAATTAAGGCATGTTTATTTGATTTGGGTTTTTTTAAAAGTTTTGAGTTTGATTTAAATTACTATTTTTGGTATTTTATTTGTTATGCAAATTCGTAGAGTTTTTCTTCTGAGTCTATAAATAAGGTTGTTGTTCTTAGAGTTTGTCAACACTTTTATCATTGAAATTTATTGCTTCTGTTTGCCCTAATTCTCCCTTAATCCTTCCCTATTTTTCTCTTTCTTCCCTTGAAAAGAATCTTCCTCTTTCTTCTTTTTTCTTCCTATTTGTCCTAAATCAGCTCAGCTTTAAGCTCTTATGATGTAGAACATGTAGGAACATGAAAGAAGAAAAAGGAAGAAACCTCATAAGGGGATAAGAAGGGAAGAAAAGGGAGAAGTAAGAAAAAATTTAACAATACTAATACAAACTACCATATTTATAGACTTGAAAGCAAAACCCTAAAATATGCGTAAAATACGTATAATAAATAAAATATCAAAAATAACCTCTAACCTAAACACAACATTTTAAAATCCCTAATCAAATAAACAAAGCCTAAATTCTATGATTGTTCCTAAAATAAGTACGAATTGGGCACACATTATGATCTTTATCAATTCTCCCACAATTGAAAGAATGCTCCACTAGAGAGTTAACATAATGATACTAATTAAGCAAATCTAGGTCCAAATCCACAAGTTCCTCGTCGAATATCTATGTAGCATCAATGTCTAGCTTGTTTCTCCATTTAACAAGATACTTATATTAGTCCGCCTGAAGAAGAGGTATGTTTTTAACCTGATCTGTAGGTGTAAACTGTGTTCATGGTAGAACTGGAATAGAATCAAAAGATGAATAAACCCCTTGGTTTGGTATACCTACAGGTAAAAGAGGAGGCTTGAAAGTGCCTATATAAGGAAACAAATCCTCTATATCGAAAGTTTTAAGTAATTCCTAAATCTGAAAGCAAGTCAAGAATATATATATTTGATCCTAATTTTCGTAAAATAAGAAAAGGACCACTAGCTCGCACATGCAACTTTTTAAAAGGATTTTTTGAAAATCTATTAGGTCGCATATAAACCATAACATAATCACCTTCACTAAACTCATGATGCTTACGGTGTACATCAGCAATAAGCTTATATAAGTATCATTACTTAGTGAAATTTTCCTCCTTATAATGGCATGAACATCATGAATATGTTGTTCAAATGTATCAATAGAAGCAGAAACACAAATATTTGATGGTAAGTGTAACGACCCACCCCAGGATGGCAATGCCACGCTGGCAGTATGGCGGGTTTTCCCAAGATCTACCATGCTGCATGAGTACACGGCATAAACCCTTTCTAGAGGCGTCACTATAAATGACATAAGTACCTCTGTGGT
>JAYJMB010010335.1:0-49421 GCA_036873735.1 Pouteria campechiana
ATCGACCCGGCAAAATTAGCAAAACTTTACAATAACAAAAATTTACATTTGTAAAATTTTCCAGGGCCTTACACATAGTAATGAAATTGTGAATGGATTTGTGTGATCATGATTCAGTTTTGATCGTGGGCACATAGTTGTAGGTGAGTTGGGTTGTTGTGGATGTATATTTTATGCTTTTTATCATCACTTTACATTATTTAAATTATAGTTTTAGAAGATAATTGATTGCATAGGTTTTCAGCAGATTATTTTCTTTGAAAATGGGGAAATTACAAGGAAATGAAAAAATACATAGGCCCCTAAGCAAGGTGCAACACGCATATAGTCTTTTCTTTTCCCTCTTGAGCCTTTTTATTATAATAAAAAGGGGGAGAAATAGTAGAATTAGAGTTCATTTATTCAAAGTTAGTATCAAAATATCTTTAAAGATGCACTTAGTCAAGGGGAGCTACGTGTTTTCAGTAGAATACTTTTAGTTTCCATTTTGTGTTATACATGTTTTATCTTTTTGAAAGGTAATTCACTCAAATATTTGGTCATCATAAAAAGGGAGGAGAATGTAAATACAAATCTCCTTTACTTGACTTGATTTTGATGATAAATATAATTAACTAGCTGAGTTTTGATGATAAGCACAAATATGTGAGTGAATGGTTAAGTACTAACAGTTATGTTCCCAAGTGTGCAATAATTAATATATAAATCATATTTAGGAAAGTAACTTTAGACATGTGGACAACACATCTAAGATTATATTAAAAACAAGATCTACAACAATCTATATATGAAGGAAGAAAATGTGAATGCTCAAAAGAAAGTGACCTTGAACTTAGAAGAGTATTTCAGACGTACAGGGACACATCTAAAATCATGAGGAACAAACTTCAAATATAAAGAAGTTCAGTGTCTGAAGAATGAAGACTATAAACACATGATCTATGTCTGGAATAACCTCTAAAATGCTTCAGAAGAGTAATCCAAGCTTCCAAGGAAAAACTATAATTGAAGGATATGTTTGGCATCTAACAAGAGCTTCAAAGTCACTTCAGACGTGGTAAAGTACGCTACTGAAGTAAATAAGGAGAGATGCTTAAGTTCGAATGTAAGACATGCTTCAGTAAAATGGCACAACACTTCAAACATTATGAAGCCAAGTTTGGACACAAAGCCAAGTCTGAACGTGTAGAAGTAGAATGCCAAGATGCTGAAAGTCTAATTCTGTTTCAAGCATCATGAAGTTATTACTTCAAACGTGCTGAAATATGTTTACAATGTGTCTCAAAAGTCCGAAGCTTCAAAATTTCAAAAGTGACTAATTCTCAAACTTTAGATATTACAAAGGTAAGCTTTAAACAATTGAAATTTTATTTTAGATGTTGTCAAGTCAGTTTCAAAAGAGTTGAAGTTCAAGAATTGCGCGGCTAAGTAATTCATGTTGCTTCAGACAGTCTGAAGAACTTACTTTCGACATAATGAAGAATTTCAGACAAAGCTAGTCCAAGTTGGTCGCAAGGAGCTCGAGTTGCGCAACTGCAGATGTTACGAAGTTACTACTTT
Source organism: Pouteria campechiana (assembly GCA_036873735.1). Lineage (NCBI taxonomy): Eukaryota > Viridiplantae > Streptophyta > Magnoliopsida > Ericales > Sapotaceae > Pouteria > Pouteria campechiana. The sequence continues at coordinate 1,561 of JAYJMB010010335.1, forward strand.
AGATAGTCCAAAGCTGTGATGACATCAAATAGCACGAACTTCCGATGAAGCAAATATGGCCATTCCAAACATGTTGAAGTCTTCACTTAAGACAATATGAAGCTGGGAGAACACTTCAACTGTCAGAATTTTGAATGTTCCCTCACATTCAATGCTTGCCACCTACCTCAATAGACAAATTTTAAACTTTGATATATAAGGAGTAAACAGAAACGTTCTAGAGATTAGAAAAATGAACAAAAGAGCATTTACTCTAAGTCTTAAAGTTTTTTTCCAAAAAGCTTTCAACTCCACTATGCAACACTCTAAATAGCATTCAAAGCTTATTCCTCTACAACATTCTCTAGAGTCTGAAACTCATGCATTTAACTCTATTGTATTTATTTCTTTTACACTCTTCTTAAGTAAGAGTCATATTCTTATATAACATTTTTTCTATTATTTGGAATAACAAGTAAGGGGCTTACCATTGGTGTTGTTGATTACAGTAAGTAAAACTTATTAGGTGTTTGTATAAGTTTGTTGGTAAGCGTTAAAAACCAATAGTTGTAAAAGTTTGTTAGTAAGCTTGTGAAAACTGATAGGTGTTTAGTGGAACCTGAGTGCAGCAAGAGAGGATGACTCTAAGAGTGAATTAGGTACCGAGTTGGACTGAATCATTATAAAAATACCATTCTCTGTATGCTGTGTCATCTATCTTAATTATTTTTAGCACTTTGATTTAACTTAGTTATAATTTTAAAAGCTTATTTTACCCCCCCCCCCTTTTGAGCTACCACCATAATGGGACCAATATATAAACCTTAGCACTTTTTATATAATTTTTGATTTAGTATATAACTAATATTTTCATAAATAATATTCATTTTAGCTATAAATGAAAATTTTCTTGTAATTAAATAAAAGTAATCTAAAATATAAAAAAATTAATTTCTATAAAATTATATACAAATTGAGAAGAAAAATTACTGTCATAACCCAAGTAGGAAGACTATCATCAAATCTCATCGAAAGTATTTAAATTTTTTTAAATAAATATAAAATTAAATCATATAAACAAGATAAGTACCTGTCATTAATATCAAATATTTCACATCACATTGTAAACTCATCAAGGGAGAAGCAGCTAGGGCTGAAGTGGCATTAGGCGCCGAATATAATTTTCAAAATTCTCCCTAGTAAATTTTCCAGTCATACAAAGCAGGCGCAGCACCCGCATGCCGCTGAGGGTAAATGCCTTCGGTCAATGAACCCTAGTTTGCAGGCCTGGCTACATCCTAGCCTGGGGCCCTGGGTTTTCCTCAGATTTTTTCATGTAGACTGCCGTGGCTGCCCGTTGTTGTACCCTGTGATTTCCAATCCCAATCGGATGCAACTCCAACTATCCAAGCGATAGGATCCGATTCCGAATAAAGCCATTCTGAATCTCGGATAGGCACAAAGGGACTAGATCATTATCTAGTCTATTTTACTTTGGCCACGGACCATTCGTATCTGCAAGAATTTTTCGTAAGGCGCCTGAACCATTTGGATACGTAAGAGGCAGGCCCCAGTCGGGATTTTGCAGGACGCCGTCTATCTCCATTCCCAGCCATAGAGATAAAAGATATTTACTAGGCTTTTGGTGGTGAGTGGACCATCCCTACCGCTCTTAAGCTCTCCACTTTCGCCACTTCGCACCCTTAAAATGCCGCTCTCACCTAGCGTCCATGGGCTTCTCCCTCTTCCCCTCCAAACCTCCTTCCCTCCACCCAAAACCCATTCTCCAGTTACCCCCTCTCCCCATAATACCCCCACCAACCCTCTCCTCCTACCACCACTCCCAAAATATCCCCAACTTCAAATCCTCACCGTCCATCTCTCTCACCCGCCGCTCTCTTCTCCTCATTCTCTCCGCACCCACTTCCTTCCCCCTCCCCTCACTCGCAGATTTTCAAGACAGCCCTTTACCAGGCGACAAAAATGCTCCACCCCAAGATTATAACAATTCCCCTCCTCCCCTGCCATCTTCTCCCACCATCACCGACCGTGTCTTCATCGACTTCACTCTTTGCCCCACCTACTTCCTCCCTGACCGCACCCTCAGGGAAGCCGCCGCCAGCCCCTCCGCTTGCCCCGACTCCGCTCCCCTTGGCCGCATCGTCCTCGGTCTCTACGGTCGCCTCGTCCCCCGCACCGTTGCCAATTTCAAGTCCATGTGCACCGGCTCCGCCGGCTCATCGTACAAAGGTACTCTCGTCCACAAGGTTTTGCAGGGGCAGTACTTTGTGGGGGGCCGCCAGGGACGCCGCGATAAGGGCGAGGTGAAGCCGCCCCTCGATTTGGAGCAGAACACCGAGACAGTCGACCCCAAGTCCTTCTCCCTCAAGCATCTGAGGCCGGGGACGCTGTCACTCTGCCTCTCGGAGAATGACGACGAGGAGGGGGTCAAGCTCGACCCCAATTACAGGAACGTCGAGTTCTTGATTACTACAGGACCTGGGCCGTGCCCGCAGCTGGATAATCAGAATATAGTGTTTGGAGAGGTGCTGGAAGGTCAGTGCTAGTAATCTGAAGTTATAAACCAGATGACACTGTTTATCCTTTGTTGCTTTTATTGCAGGTAATTGTTTGGAGGTTTTGTGGATTGATTGTCACTTTCCAGGTTGATCTCGTTTGTTATACTCTCAACGTTGTAATAAATGTCCCATATTTTGTTCATATGATGGAGCGCACTGTTGATGCTGATGGCGCAAAAATTTTGTTGATGGGATGATTTTAGATGTTGATTGATGCGCTGTAAACAGATGGCTCCAAGTTAGAGAGAAGCTAGGCGGATTAGGTTGGGAGAAAGGTCTGTGGTTGATGACAAATATCTTCCATCATAGGAGAGTTTGGAGCCATGTATTGTTGTTATTGGAGCTAATTGATGCAATGATATTGTCAATTGTTGGTTAACTTTTACAAAGAGCCTAGGAATGCCATGGGATGAGGGTTGTAATCATTCTTCCCAATTGCAATGAAATGAAAAGGTGAAATGGCTCGGGGGAATCATGCACTCTGACAATATTTTTCTGTCGTTGGATTTTGAAAACAAAGCATGCAGGATGAGCTTGCTGTCACACACTGAAAAACTTCTAAGTCTAATATGGAGTTACTCACTTCGTGGTTCTGTTGGAAGTCAGTCAGTCTTACCTCAATAATGCAAGCTATTGTGCAAAGAAAGCCATGGACACAAGAAGTAAATGAGATAGGACACTTGTAAACTCACCTGAAAAGCTCTCTTTACCCTTGCTTCTCAACTTAGTTACATCGAGGCTCCTTACCCGTCTATATAGTTTTGAGGATCCTTAAAAACGTCTAGATCTATATGCTTTTTTAGCTGGGTTCATATCATTTCACATTCATCCAGTGATACAAAATTTCTAAAATTTTCTACAGCAGTGTGCTCTCATGTTTTGTAAGCTTTTAGACAATTCCCCAAACATCCACAGAATCCTACACTATTTCACACACTTCTGTATCCTTCTTCATCTTTCTACATAATTCCGCAATGTTTTACATTCTCTAGAAGACTTCACAACACTTTACACAAATAACCTCTACACTGTACAGAATCAGAGATACACCAAAATTGAATAAATCCTAAACTTGGCATTGGGCAAGTTGTTACTTTGAGACATTGGACTTCACAAGTTAAAGGATCAGGAGGCACAATTAAAACTTGTTCAAAGATACCAGTTGACTAATTTTTCTTGTCATGGTGTTACTTTCCCTGCTCGAATATTGGAACACACAACCTTATTGCAATTATTTTAGTTAAGTGGTATAAATGATGACATTCTCAGCACCTGGTGGAATCACCCTCCAAACTGAGTTTGAAAATGTTTCAGAGGGCTTTTTCTAGATGTGTGGAATGCTGATTTCAGGAAAAACTTGGTGGCCAAACAAACTTCTGCCAAGAACTAGTTCTAGGTGACTGGATTATATGGAGGTTTGAGGAATCTCTGTGCTGTACAGTAGTCAAACAGTAGAATGCCATGATTATTTGGGGCTGTGCTGGAATCAGGCAAGTTCTGGCCAAGCATTGAGGCTTATTTCAGGCATCGAGTGAGACTGTTTAAATGTATCATTTGAGCTGTTTCCATTCAACAAGGATATCTAGTTACAAGATGACTTTTGGATGATTAAGAACCATATTTTGGTAAAACATTTGTTTATATGATGGAGCTCATTGCGGATGGGGGCTATACCAAAAGTTTCATATATTTGATGTGCTTTATTCTCATACCTTTTTTTCATTTTTTTGGCATTATGTAACCTTTTCTGTAGAATCATTTCTCCTCTTCCACTATGAATTTATCTTTTTAACAGCATATTTAGTTTGACATTCTTGGCTTGCCGACCGACATGTACCTGTGTTTTAGCCTTTTAGCTTCATGTCTTTGAATTCCTCTGTCCTTGTGGGAATGGCACACATGAGAATATCAGTTCATGATGATACTCTCTAATTCTCAGTACAGAATTGTTTTATGCCTTTTGGTTTGTAGTGATTTGCTGGCTTCATATTCCTGCTATTTGACCTGTTGTAAAGGTCAAGCTGCTCATCCTCATCTGGTGGGACAAATCTGTTTGCTGGATATGGACCTGTACTGAATATTCTCAACATTCAAATCATGCATAGCTTTTGTAGAGCTGTCACTTGGCTGCAGCTAGGGTAATCAAAACCAAAATATTGATTCATGATGGATTGTAAGGCTTGGCATGAACAATTCAAATTGGATCTAGGTTGTTTGGTTGACAACCCACCCTATCAGTGTGGGTAGAAGACTTGCCTGATAAATGGTCCTGCCTGATATTAGTTATGTTATCAGTTTGCCCCTAAACTTGTAGCTTTTTAAGCTGATCAAAAAGTTAGGATATCCCTTATGACTCATTTATTTCATGTGGCTTCAGGATTGGATGTTGTAGCAAAGGTGGCAACCATCCCTACTTATAAGCCAGCTGAGCGGATACGTCAATTCAATGATTTTGCGGAATTCCTTGGGGATGAGAGAGCCCAGATTGCTCGTGCAATTTGGAACCGACCACTGCAAACAGTTTATATCAGTGACTGTGGTGAGCTGAAAGTGACAAACCCATCTCTTTCGCCGAGTTTGCCTTGATTATATTTGGGATATATTCATCTCTGTGGGTATGCACCATCAATTTCCTCTTTCTTCCTTCTGTTTCTTTTCTGAAAGATTCCTGTACGTTATGTGCTGCTTTGGCTAAAAATTTTGCATTCCAATTGATTACCTCTATCATTGGGCAAATATAAACTTCTCAACTCAGCAGGCATGCTATTATCTTTTTTATTCGATCTCTAAACTCTACATATCCGCCAATCAACAACAGATGCTTTGTGTAATTTTGGGTCATTAACTAGCTTAGGCCCAGAATATCTTCCATTTAAAGGTACATGTATGCTACATGTACGCATGAGCACAAGTTGCTACTATTAGCCAAAGGTCTTTGTCCTGCATCAGTTAAAGGTTTGGAATGTGCTGGATTTATAAATGTGACAGGAAACCTCACTAGGCTAATTATTTTGGGATAGAATTGGCCTATTTAACATGATATCAAAGCTGTGGTTCCACTTAGTACCTTTTAGAAACTTTTTTTATTTTTTGAATAGTCAGGCTGACATGGATTCTTTATTGAAATAATCTTTTACATCTTGAATAAATAAAACACACAGAGCACAATGGTTTGTTTGGATCTTACAAAAATATCATAATGTGTAAAAAATGAATAGGATTCATGGTTTACTTGGTTGCATGTAATGAGTATCTTTAGAAGATTGGCTACCCTACCTCGAGGGGAATGAAAGCTTATAATGCATCAAGATCCCGTGACAAGCTTGCTTCTTGTTGTTGGATTGCATTTGGACACTTGGACAATCTATGTACCTATTTAAACTCTATTAGGTCCAAAATACATTTAAATAACATTTTGGGAAAATGGATTGCTATGCAATCTTGAAAGTGCTTGTTATGAAATGTAAGTTGTACATAACGGGTACTGTCCATTGAATGTAATTTCACCATGCGTAATTTTTCCATGCACCTAGGGCATGATAAACCTCATTCACTCTCTTGCTTGTGCCTATTAGCATGGAGTATTATGAAATTTAGGAGAGAAAAGGGATCTTTGGTTATAAATTTTGGCCCCTTGTTGTTATGGCAAGAACCAGCTAAAGTGAGAGAGGAAAACTAAACTGAAAATACAAGCGCAAGTATAATAAAACAATCAAGCAAACATTAGCACAAACAATAAGGTACAGAGATAAGAAGATTTTTATAGTGGTTCCGGCTCTCTCTAGGCGTCTACTTCACTTTTCCTAGACTGCTCATCTCAGATTCCACTGTCCTAAATAGAACCTCCACTTTCTTGGTTTTTCCAATATCATCAATTACTTGTGCGCTCTGGTTTGTCTAAATTATCAGCAATGAATAGGCACCTAGATTTTCACCTGAGCTCAAGGTAACTCTCCCAAGCAAGTACAAGAATAAACAAAAGAAAAACAAAACATCTCTAAAGTTGGCTGATCACAAGCTATATAGCTCACTAAAAATGTAGCTTTTAAGCTTTGAGATTCAAGTGTTGTGGAATGCAAACTCTCTCTATATGATGTAGTGTGCACCTTGCCATAGAGAATTCTGTTTTCTAATAAGTTGGTTTCCTTGATGGGATATACATTGTTAAAACAAACTTAATTAACTTCAACCCAAGGGGTCAAAACTTTGTTACAATGAAGGAACTAAGATAAACAAGCTTGCCCTTATTGGTGGTCTCTCAGACAATGGAGGAACCATGCTATCTTCATGGGTTAATGGTAGAAACCACCCTTTCTTCATGGTTTCCTTTAGTGCAACCTAGAAAACTTCAAACCATCATAAATCCAGCAAGTTTGGTGTCAACTGTTGGCGACAGTGGGTCACACATGTAAACTCTCACTTAATGGTTTCGTATGAAACAATGGCAAAAGCGACCCTTTCTTTAGCTCATGAGTCCAAAGTAGAAACTACCTACTCTTACAATTTCTCATGAGCCAATTGAGACAACCTGTGTAAGGGGCCAATTGCTATTGAGGACATCAAGCCCACCTTGTCTTTACAGTTTCTTATGGGTCAATGGCAAAAACTTCTTGCTCTTATCGTTTCACATAGGATAATAGAGAAAACTTGACCTGAGGGGCTGATGGTTGCCAAGGGTAGTAAATTAAGCTAACTTATCTATTGTTTTCTATTTCTCATGGGCCCAAATGCAGAAATGACTTATTCTTATGATTTCTCATGGAACACACAGATGAAGTTATGTTCTCATTTTTATCAATTTCTCCCTGACACAAAGACATAAATGACCCATTTTTATAATTTCTTAGGGGACCCACTTATATATACATCTTCAAATAGGGGTGCAATTCAGGTTGTTTTATACTGAGTTGGGGTCAATCCAACCCTAAATGTAAAAATTCGGCCCCAATATTTATAGGTCAGGTTGGGTTGACTAACATAACATTTTAAAAATCGGGTTGAATTTAGGTTGTCAAAACTGGTTGAATTTCTCATATATACACATCAATGTATCTTTATTGGGGCAAACATGCTTACAAAAATAGATTTTGTTATATTAACATTAAAAATATGTATTAATGTAAAAAGTAAATTAATCCTAGTAAAAAGAAGGAAAAAAAAAAATAAAGAACGATTAGGAACTTACATGTTAGAAAGCTCTGATTTGATGACATTAACTTTGCCTTGAAATGAGTTGTAATCAAAGACATTGAGAGCCAAATAGTTCTTTGTTTTCCACCTTGCTCTTGTAAGAAGCAGTACACCTAATTTCATTGAAAAGAAAAAAGAATTAAAAGGAAAGAAAAGTTCCTTCTAGGAAAAACTATGATCCTTGGTTGCTGCCTTTTATTTTGGCAATGTTTAGGAACCAATTGAGCAACCTTGATCCCAGCATTTAGATTCATCTCACCACCAATTTGAAGACCTGCATGTTGAACCAGAAAAAAAGAAAGTTCTTTTAGTAAAAAATTGGAGAAGGGATTATTGGAGGCAACGTTAACTTTAGATTATACTGGACTATCTGGTTCTTTGCTTACTGTATACAGAGAAACAAGAGCTTCAGCTATCGAAAAACTAAGTCCTGTTAACAATTAAAAAATCTTAATCTAGAAAGAAAAAAAATCGTTGTCGTGGATAACACAACCAATAATCAAAGATACCAACTTTTTATCCATTTAAGCTACTCATTCAAAAAACATTCAAACAACCATCAATTCAAACAAATCATTTTAAACAATCTCATTCAAACTTTAAAGAACCCAAAGGTCCTCCAAAAATATTCATCAAATACAAGTGTATGGATAAAAGTAACAACCATCCATTCAAACAATCCCAGTCAAACGGCAAGGAACCCAATGATCTCCCAAATGTCTCCATCAAATATAAGTATATAGATAAAAATCACATGATGAAATAAAACATCTAGGCATCAGCCATGTCCATATTCCATGTAAAAGGGCCATTATACGAGTAACTTCATTGAAGTTTTTTAATATTCAAGTAAAATACCTTTCCCTGAAAGTAATGAAAAATGTGTTAATGACCATATATGATAAGAGAAATAACACAACATATAAATGTAATAATGTAATATGAAACCTTTCTATATTGAATTGCCTAAAGACTGCTACGTGCAATTTCATTTTTATCTGTAAATTGGTTGGCACAAACAATTTAATATTATAAATAATAAAAATTATAGATTATGTTGACTTCTATTAGAAATAGGAAATCACTAGAATGAATAAAAGAAATACCTGATATTCTTTTACACTCTTCAAAGTCAATTGGTCTTGGTGATGATTGTATCCTATTTAGCTTAAATTAGGCATTCAACAAGGCATGCTGATAATGAACTTTGGTAAGAGTCAAGAACATGTCCTCCTATACTAAATGCATATTCGAAGGCAACAGTAAATGCGGGAATAGCCAAAATATCACTTGCCATATGAGATAATATTCAATACTTGGCACTCATAATTGACCCCCATGCAAAAATATCAAAGTTTACAGTTTACACTATGCATCTCTATATTTTCTTTAAGAAATTGATCCATTTTAGTTTTTACTTACCCTTTTGCTCGACTTCTAAAGATTGCTTATATTCAACATTCATGACTCCCTTTGTCTTTACTTGGCTGCTTTCTTCATTTGTCAAATTAAAAGAAGGATATTGAAATTCATAAATTTTGAAAAGCTTAATAAATGCATTTTCACTGTTTGTCATATTTTCATAACTTTAATCTCATTAAAAATACTTGAATAACAAATTTTCATAATTAATTTGCAACGGGGATCTAACATGTTTGTATCGAGTAACATGCTGATGTTGTTCCTGTTTTATTTTTCTTGTCATAGCATGAAAGTAAATATATTTTGAAGCTGACAAACCATATAGAAGTCTTTCAATCTTAAAAATCTTGACCAAATAAAGGTTAGAAGTAATCTAATATGTCCCTGATAAGTTATTTGTAACCTCATAAAAGTTTTTTAAAAATTCATATAGAACTTGACCATTTTCCCAATGTTGCTATTTGACAGTTCTTTGGCAGAATTGGTATCAACATCTCATAATTATTCATAAGCATTTAGAAATTTTGTAGCACTCTTTAATATGAAAAAAAGTGAAATTCCATATTGTAGACACATCAAATGTAGGCTACTTTTATCCATGATGTTTTCTTTTCCAGTGCAATCATTAAGTTGATTTTCTATTTTCAGAGAACTCAGATATCTTACACTATTCCAAATGCAGCTTATGGAATCTTTAACTTTATTTATCCCATCTTGCATGATCAAATTAACTACACGAGCTGCACATTGCACATGAAAAGATTCTCCATTCCCTAATAAAAAAATTCTTTTCAAACAGGTTTTTTCTCGAAGTTTGTGAAGTAACATCAATAGAAGATGCATTATCCATATTAAGTGTACAAATTTTGTTTAATCCTGTTTTCATCAAGCAATTTTCAATTGTAAGCTAATGACTTCACTAGTATAGGATGATGGGAGAACACAAAAATTAATAATCTTTTTAGTCAACTTTTACTTCTCATCAACATAGTGTATGATAAGACACAAATAACTCTGATTTTATATAGAAGTCCACAAATCTATAGTTAAGCAAACACTTTGTACCTTTTTCCTTAAAATGCTTTTCTAGCCTTTTCTTTTCTTCTTCATAAATTGCAATAGTCTTTAGCAATTATTTTTCTTGTAACAACATTAAACAATGATTGCAACAATTTAACAAAAATTCAAAAGTCCTCATCCTCAACACATTTGAATAGGAGTTTATCAATAATTATCATTTCCGTTAGTGTTCTTCTACATGCCAATTGGAGCAATAATGACTATACTCCCTGTTGGGTCCTGACCTGCTATTATCCGCAGGCTGTATAGCAAAGCTGGAATCCAAGTGATGTAGGGAAAACAAATGATATGTGTAAGTGCAGAAACAAGAATGCAATGGAAGCATACAAGCACAAAGACGCTAATAACACAAGGATTATAATGGTTCGGGCCCTCTTTAGCACCTACTCCACTCCAAGGTTTCCCTAACCTTGGGTTCTACTAATTCGTGTGGAATCACACCTCCCTTGGTTTTATGAGCTGAACAAGAACTTTACATTATGGTTTTCATGAGCTCACTAGCAATTCTACACTGTTGGTTTTCCTTGAGCTTACTAACAACTCATATAATTGGTTTCCAGAGCTAACAAAAAACTCAATACAACAAATATGTGTACAAGTAAACCTCCTCTCTCTAGGCTAGAATGTACAAAGCGAAAGCTCAACAATAAATGATAAACCTTGAGCACATTACAGTGAATTTGAACTCCTTGAGATGGTAGTGATGTGTCTTTGAAGCTCCTTGATCTTGGCAGCACCTTGGAGTGAATACACTTTGGAACTTGAATGGGTTATTTGATGTTTGATTCTTGTTTAGCACTCGGAACTCTCAAGCATTATGTTTCTCTTCAATGGATTATCTATTTATATAATTCAGAGAGACTTTGGACCGTTTGGAAGAAGACTATTGCAAAATAGCCGTTGTAGCGCCACGTAGATTTTCAATTGTTGGAGCGGCAGACGCTATTTTAGGCGGCTGCGCCATAAGCGATACCACGGGCGACTACTCTACCGGTTGCGACAGTCCAGTGAGAACGCAACTCTTGGAGCTCTGCAGGCGCTATAGCAGGCAGCTGATATACCAGCCGCACCCTTCAAAACCTTTAAAATCTCCTCTGAAGTGCCTTTGAAGTTCAAAAATGCTTCTTTCCTTTGTAAAATCTTAGCAAAAACATCATTAGCTTAATTCAAGTCATTAAATAAGTTTTGTTAATCATCAAAACTAAATAACCAAACTCAACACTTTCCTTTTTTGATGATAACAAAACTTGATGACTTACACTAATAAAAACAGTGCTAATGAATTAAGTAAACTCCATCTAAGTGACTTATACAGTAGGCATATGGAAGTCTGTTCATTTCAGCTTATTGTACTCAGATTAGTCCACATTCAAAAACTTTCAAGAGTTTGGTTTCTCTATTTTCCCCTCTTTATATCATATTCCCTCAAATGTATAACGAGTCATAACATTCTCCCCCTTGTTGTTCAGTTTCTCTATTTTCCCCTCTTTATATTATTTTCCTTCAAATATATTACAAGTCATAACATTCTCCCCCTTTTTGTCATAATAAAAAAGGTCTAGGGGAGGAGGGATTACCACTAATCACTGGTATGAGGGACTGAACTGCCTCACCCCCTACAATCATGATCCTAAACTTTAATATACACGGCTCCCCTTATCATGCATAATCTAATGACTTTATTTCTCATATTTAAACCAAAATACATCTAATTGATAGTTTTTCATCAACCTATCATGATGATTACAGAAAGTCTAACTAGGATTGGAATACCTATTCGAGATCTTAAACTGTTAAGTTTCTGAAGTAGGTTTGACTTATACATTAGGATTGTAATGATATTAAGGTTAATTTCATTGGTTCAAGCAGTAAATGATTGTCTTTAAGGCTTATTTTGCACATCTATATGTAAGATGGTTCTCTAATGAGAGATAAAGTTGTGAAGGCTAAATAGAAGATGAAATGTAATGCAGAGGATAGGAAATGAAATACAATACCTTCACTTACCTAGCTTCCTTAAACAGATTGATGTTTCTGTTTTTTCCATGGTTGAGGAGCTACTTCTCTTATAATGGCTCTAATTGGAAGACAGTTATACATAAATATGTTTCTTCTTCTTCTTCTACATTTTCACTTAAATTTTCTTCTTTTTCTTCTTCTTTAGTAGATTCTTAATATTCCGAAAAAGGTTTTTTTATAAATTCTATATCATCATCCTCCCCCTCACTACATGAAGAATCTGCACTTCCATGGCCATACACTATCTTCGTCTTCTTTCCTTCTCATTCTTCAACACTTCATGGGTCATTAAGGACCCCCATTAGTTCTGCAACTGAGATCTTATTCGAATCTTTGGCCTTCTCAATAGCTGTAACTTTTAGCATCCAATCCTCTGGAAGAAACCTTAAAATCTTTTTAACCTGCTATGAACAAGGAATCTCATAGCCTATATTTTTTAGGCTGTTAGTGAGTCTTAAAAATCTAGAAAACATTTCAGAAATGGACTCATCACTAAGCATGCAGAAACTTTCATACTCTTGGACAAGCAAACTAATCCTAGCTTTTTTCACTTGGCTTGTTCTCTCATAAATTGCTTGTAAATGGTTCTAGATTTCCTTAGCAGTTTCACATGAAGATATCTTCTCAAATTCAGAAGGAGAGAGCACAATAAAGAGCATTCTTAGCTTTTGCATTCAATTGAACTGCTCTAATGTCTTGATTAGTCCACTTACTCTCCTCTGAAGTGGAGAGCACCACTCCTACATCTTCCACAACTAATAATTATTGACAATAAAAAAATTCTCTATCTTTATTTTCCAATAGCTACAAAGCTCCCTATTAAAATATGGAGGTCTAATAGTTGATTAACCCTTTTTGATTTCACCAAAATTATTTGCCATACGAGATCACACTAAGGTAGAGATAAAAACATGAATCCCAATTTTAGTGTCCTGCTCTAATACCACTGTCGGGTCTTGACCTACTATCATCCATAGGTTGTATGGTAAAGCTGGAATCCAAGTGTTGTGGGGAAAATAAATGATATGTGCAATTGCAAAAACAAGAATGCAATGGAAGCACTCAAGCACAAAGACAATAATAACACAAGGATTATAATGGTTCAGGTCCCCTTTGGCACATACTCCACTCTCCAAGGTTTTCTCAACCTTGGGTTCTACTAATCCTTGTGAAATCACACCTCCCTTGGTTTTACGAGACCAAGAACTCTATAATCTGGTTTTCATGAGCTCACCAACAACTTTACACTATTGGTTTTCCTTGAGCTCACCAACAACTCATACAATTTGATTTCTAGAGCTAACTAGCCCCCCCCCCCCCCTAACTAGAAACTCATTACAATAAATATAAGTGTACAAGTAAATTGTCTCTCTCTAGGCTAGAATGTACACAGCTAAAGCTCAACAATAAATGATAAAATCTTAAGCACATTACTCTGAATTCGAACTCCCTGAGATGGTAATAATGTATCTTTGAATCTCCTTGATCTTGGCAACTTGGAGTGAATACACTTTAGAATTTGAATTGGTTACTTGATGTTTGATTCTTATTTAGCACATAGAACCCTCAAGCGTCATGTTTCTCTTCAATGGATTGTCTATTTATATAATCCGGAAAGACACTGGATTGTTTAGAAGAAGACCATTGCGAAATAGTCGTTGCAGTGCCACGTAGATTTTTGACCATCAAAGCGGCAAGCGCTACTGCAGGCGGCTGCGTCTTAGGCAATACCGCGGGTGGTGACAGTCCAGTGAGAACGTAACTCCTTGGAGCTCTGCAGGCGGTTGGCATACCAGCTGTGCCCTTCAGAACCTCTGAAATCTCCTCTGAAGTGCCTTTGAAGTTTGAAAACGCTTCTTTCTTGTATAAAATCTTAGCAAAAATATCATTAGCTTAATTCAAGTCATTAAATAAGTTTTGTTAATCATCAAAACCAAGCATCCAAACTCAACACTCCCTTCAAGTGATGAGATTGTTAATAAATTTTGCCTCTTGCCTCGGTCATTAGGAAACAATATCTACCCATGTGTCTTTTAAATGAGCTAGTGTGATGCTCACTAGAACACTTAAAAAATCCTTTGATATTAATTACATTTGCAAAAGTCATCATTTTGATTTTTGTCCTTTGGTAATTTAGTAAAATGATTCCAAGCTACTGATGAAGTTTTATATGCATATTTCCTTTTCAAATTGGAAGCCCTAGAAACTGCCGCTATTTCATTTGTAACATCCACATCAAAATTAACATGAACATTCATGTCCGCACTCATTTCTTCTTCCATATCCAATATAGTTCGTAATTATAAATTTTCAACAAAGGAGTTACAAACTAGCATATACAAATAATTCTCATATATAAAAACATCTTTAAATGTCTGAGCATACGAGATAATTAAAAAGAGTTGGGATTGTATACCTCAACGAGAAACTGTTTGGGAGACAAATGGGGTCAAAGCTATAGAAGGCAACTGAGAGGATGAAAGTCAGCAAGGAGGATAAGGGAGAGCAGGCCAATAGGGATAATAAGGCCCTGCTTAAAAGGTATAGAAATAAATAAAGAAAATATTAAAAAAATAGAAAAATAAGAGATGAATGGGGGTTTTCGTTGACCTTGACAGGGAAAAGATAAAGGAGTCCACAGGTGTTGTGTTCCTTGGATATAGGGTGTAGGTTGGTGCCTTGGCAGGTGTAGGTTGCTGTCAGGCCAACAAAACTGTTTGTTGCTGCTAGCTTTGGTTGGAGGGCTTAGAGCTTGAGGTTAAAGCCTTTTAATGTTGGCGGCGAGGGCTGCTTGAAGGCTGTATGTTGAATCCTTGTGTCGGTGGGGCTGGTTGATGTGGGTGGAGGACAAATTGGAGGCGTATTGCTAAAATGGGGAAGATGGTAGTGGCTGTAGAAGAAGAAAAAATGAAAAAGGAAAAGGAAAAACTGGAAATAGGGTTAGGATGTTGGGGACTCAAGCTAGTTTAGATGTTTTTAAAATTTTTACATTTATAGTAATAGAATGTGGGTAGGGTCATTTGGGTCACACCACCCTCAACCCCTCTTTACCTGATTTTCAAATCTGGTTCTATTTGACTGTGACCTGAGCAGTAAAAAATGCCAACCTGACCCACCAAAGTTTAGGTTCTGGTTGCTTTGGGTTTGGGTTTACTCGAATTGAATTGCACACCTATTTGCAAAATGACGCCTTTTTTTTGTTAACGAACATGGTGTTTTTCTCGAGTTCTTGTAAAATTGTCTCCAGATGGCTCAACTGCTTATGCCACTCTACTGTAGACCTGAAAATTGATTATTTGTATGCTTTAGTTTGTAACACATTTGTTTGAAATTTATAATTAGGAGTCATAGTTGATATGGAGAAAGATGTTAGCTTGGATGTGATGTTAATGTGCATGTGGAGGATGCAAATGTCATAATTACTACCTCCAAGGCTCAAAATTTGAAGTGGAAACAGAAGTATAAAACTTCATCGGAGGTTTGGAAGTGTTTCTCTGAGTTAACGAAGAAGAAAAATGATGATACCATAATAAGGATGAACTTTGCATATATGATTATTGCAAAAAGACTTTTAAGTGTGTTTGTAAGGCACTAGCTTACTTGAATGGCATAAGGTAATTACCAACATTTTCATCACCTTAAGGTAGTAAAGCTAGTACTATTTGTATCTAGGAATTTGATCAAATCACATGTAGAAAAAGACTTGCATAAATGATATTTATTAATGCATGTTTTTCAAATGCGTTGAGCATGAGGCTTTTCAAAGATTTTGTGAATTGACATAGATATGGTTTAACTTTGTTTCAAGAACAACAATTGCTAGAGATTATGTTGAAATTTACAAGCAAAAAAAGGAAGCCAAAAAAGTAATTTTTAAGAAAAAAGTTGAATGAGTATGTTTGAGTACAAATTTGTGGACTTTTATACTGAAATATAGTTATTTGTGTCTTATTGCATATTTTGTTGGTTAGAGATAGAAGTTTAGTAAAATGATTATTAACTTTTGTTTTCTGCTACACCCCGTAACGGTGAAGCTATTCCTTAAGCCATTGAGAATTATATGATGAGATGGGGATCAGGCAAATATTCTTGCTTTGAGAAGTTTGAGGAATAACATTTTCAGGAAATAGCATTAATGAAAAGAAATTTTTTGTTAGGGGATAAGGGATTTTTCTTTATGTCCTATTTTGCAAGTCAAAATAAATTTTCTTTATGTCCTATTAGCTGTTTTCATTTTCTTTGTTGTCCCAAAGTTGGCATTTAGTACAGGTGGGCTTGTTCTTAACTCATATTGAAGTTCATTGTCATCACATTTTGTAAAATGTTTAATTTGTTCTCAAGATTGGATATGATCATTGCCAAATCTAATTTGGAGGGTATGGGGAAACTTAATGGACCCAAATCAAGTAAACTTCATTTATTTTTGTCTACGGTTTTGACTACTTTGTCTATTATTCAATTGACAGATAGTAAAGATGACATTGGATCTTGCAGTGCTCATAATGTCATTCCAGATGAAAGGTTTGATTTGTTGTTTATCTTATTTATATGTTTTAGTACAATATTCTTATATTACAACGCTCAATAACATATTTTTTTATTCTTTTCAGGGAAAGGGAACCTTGTTCGAAGGCCTCCAAGGCTAAACAATTAATTGAAGACAAAAAGGCAATTTATATGAGATGATTTTTTGAGTTATTTGAATAGATACTTGTGACTGTTACGTTGGAAACTTTGGATGCGCTGTTTGAGTGACTGTTTTCGTGTTGCTAATTTGGAAACTTTGGATATAGTTTGAACGCTTGTGTATGTGTTACCGTTTTTCCTCTCTTCTTCGATATGTGGGCTGAGTTATTTTCTTATTTTCCTTTTTTCTTGGGATGGGTGCCTGTTCTCCATTGCATGGTTGCACCGAGGGACAAAATGAATTTGAAACATTGTTTTTCGATCATCATTTCCACAACTTCGGTGCCAAAGTATGATTTATTTTTTCATGATTTTATGAATTGGTATTTAATCATGCATTGCCTTTTTTAATAAATCTGCTTGCTTGCAGTGTCGCCAGCATTCTGCACCTTGTCTTGCTGCGCTTGCATCCAATTCATGATCAATTTAGGTGCTTTTAATGCAATAGCACCACGTCGTGAGCGGATCTGCACCTAATACCGGGTCAGGGATCTGGTGGGAGTTAACGTTATTCGCTAAGCTCTTGGGATGTGAGTTGCATGGTCTTAATTTTGATGTAACATTGCACTGAAGTAGGTTAAACGGACAAATCTAGGGGAGATATCTCAAAGAGAGGACTCGTGGCTTGGAGGTGAATAGATTGTCTATCCATAGCACCAAATTATGCCGCAGGATACGTCTACATAGCTGATGATAGCCATTCACCTAAAGCAAGGCTTGAATGATGAGATGCCTGCACCATAAGCACAAGGCATCAAAGTCAGCTTGTGTTTGATGCGGCTGACGGTCGCGTGCCAAAACAGAGGTGGTTCGTTCCTCACAAAAAGCTTTTTTCTGTGTGAATGATGATGTTTTTTATTGGAAGCGATGAACAATTGTGCAGGTGGAGTTAAATAAAAATCAAAATTCTGGTTAGACGCTTCTGATACTGTGCATCTGCATGATTTACAAATTACAAGTTTGGCTAAACTCCCACAACGAAATTCCCGTGTAGGGAACAGCCTACCCTACTATGGTGGACTGTTTCTGGTTGAACGTTCATGTTGGTCTCCGAGTCATGGGACTGTTTCTGGTTGAATGGTCATGCTGCTCTCTGAGTCACTGGACTGTTTCTGGTTGAACGAGCATGCTGCTCTCTGAGTCACTGGACTTTCTGGTTGAACGAGTATGCTGCTCTCTGAGTCATTGGACTGTTTCTAGTTGAATGTTCATGTTGCTTTCTGAGTCATTGGACTGTTTCTAGTTGAATGTTAATTTTGCTCTCTGAGTCATTGATTTGAGTGCAAATGAATGGAAGAGATGGACGGCTGGAGAACTATTTTAGCTGTCCATTAGACTAATGAAACTAATTTATTACACTGGGATGAGAGGTGGTGCAGTGTTTGATGAACATTGGGACCCAGCTGGAAAACGACTAGTGTAGGTGTGATATATGGGCGTGATGAAGGGTAGTTATGTGAGTATATAAGCTTCATGTTTTAGTTTTGGGCTATTTAATGGTGAATGATTGCGGGACTCAAAACTGTCAGTGCAATTCCTTTGATCAGATTGGAGGAATTAATGATATAATTAATGCTGTGATCTGGGATGAGAAGATTATTTTGTAACTGACAAGCTGTTCACCATTTTTGCTCCAATAGAAAAAAAAAATCTCCCAAACAACAATTATCACGCCTAATCAATCTAGGCATGATTACAATCTCAAAATATAGATCGAGAGAGATTAGATTACAATCTTTAATTATCTCACAAGGAGATCATCGCCGTCTTCTTGCAAGGCTAGCATACATGACCTATTATATATAGCCTACAAGCAATGTCGATAAGATGAAGAATTAAACAACGTCGCAGTGTTGAAATGCGCTTAATGTGAAACTTAAAGATAACAAGGTTTGCCCATAATAAACAATGAGTTGGGCTGCTCAAACCCGCCCAAATATACAATGGTGATCACATTGTATATTTCATGCGTTCAAAGCAAAATAATAGAAGTGCAAAGAATCCTGTTAATGAGTCGTCTATTGTTGCCTTTTTATAAGACCATTCAAAGCTAACACATTGCGCAAATGGTTTCAACTGTTGGCTGACAATCCAGGCACATCACTTCTCAACTACTGTGAAGAAGTGAATCAAAATCTGCCGTTTCCGGTCACTTCAGTCATGTCATTCCAATTCGATCTTCCGCCATTGAATGATGGAGAATGCCGGCCTATACATAGCACTTTTTTTTCCGTTGTCACTTTTAGATCTCAGTCGTCCAATCATTATACTGAGGTGCACAAGATTCTCGTTTGGACATGGGCATCCACCAACAGACACCAACCTATCTAAAGCGTCTTATGTCTGTACGATCAGGCGGGCCACCTCCACATGTACCTTGCACGCGCGACCAAATTCACAGAATGGAATTCATATCGTATTACATACTCGTGATGGGGACAGCAAGATTTTGCACCACCAAAGCTTTTCCTTTTAAAGATTTTCAGACCTGGACTACAAATTCTTCAACTTCCCCTTTCCCTTTCAAACTAGTCTGCAACCTCCCCTCCCAATTGCGTTATGGAAATGGCAAATTGGGTATTGTAAGTTTGCCAAAGTCATCATTTCTAGTTTAAACTTTTGCCATGTAAAATGGTAAATGCGTATTAAGTTGTATTGAGCTGCTGAAAGCCCAAAATGTAAGTTTGCCAAAGTCATCATTTCTAGTTTAAACTTTTGCCATGTAAAATGGTAAATGCGTATTAATTTGTATTGAGCTGCTGAAAGCCCAAAATGACAGAACGCAATAATGATATTTTGAACAAGTCGAACCGATTCACCTAGACAAAGCAAATTAGGTTGCTGTTGATGGTGACAATAAATTTGGAGATGCAGGGAAACTGGTTCAACTTACCCTAGGGCAGAGCTCATTGAGCTGCAAGAAAAAGGTGTTTCGGGTGCAATGATGCCCAGTTGGATGCCTAGGTTTGAAAGGTTTTGAGCAGAAGATAGAGCTAAGAAATAGGATAGGGAAATAGATTTCAAAAAGGAGCAGTCTAATCTTCCTTGCTGTTCCTTATATGGTCAAGAGTAGGCGCGTCCACATGAGACCCCGTTTAAGTGGATATATTACAATCACTGGCCGTCATGTGTAAGCCAATTCAACTGGGATTTTTTATACGCTCTTTATATGGATAAACTTGCCTATACCAATACCAATGTCACAAGTTCACTAGTATCACATCATTCAGATAAAGCGTGCAGCTTCCTGCCAGCTTCAGGTTTAGATCTTTAATTAATTGTTACCAAGCAAAACCATTGTTCGGCGAAGTTAGAAATAAGTAAGCCCAAGCTCAAAGGGCAAACGAAAATGGCCTCTGCCTCATCATGGGTTGCTTCTTTAGACCTAAAACTAAAAAGACAAGCTTGCTTCCTAAAGCGGTCACTGATATGCTTCCTAAAAATTGACATGTCTCTGAGGTACTGTTTCTATCTATTTTTGTAACCAGCAAAATCAATATTTGAGTACCCAACTAACTCAAAATTGAAATCTTTTGGATACTATAGACTAAAGTTTGTTATATCTAAAAGGTATCTAAAGATTCTCTTAATAGTTATAAATGTGATTCTTTTGGATCTGATTGAAATCTAGCATACATGTAAACACTAAACATGATATTGGGTTTGCTAGCAATTAAATACAATAGAGATACTCATCCTCTTCTCCACTATTGGATGCCTCTCTTTGAGAGTCTTCATCTTCGTCCAACTCTTAGGACAATTGCTCTCTTGCCTTCTCGTTCCTCCAGAATCTTCTGCTTCATCAGGACTTCATGGGTCATCAGAGAACCCATGAGTTCTTTAACTTTCATTTTATCTAGATCCTTAGCTTCCTGGGCAACTGTCACCTTGGGCATCTAGTGCCTTGGTCGAGACCTTAGAATTTTCTTCACTAGCTTGGGCTCCTCATATTTTTCTCCTAAGTTCTATAACTCATTTGTTATCTTATGAAATCTTCCAAACATTTCAGAGATGGTCGTTGATTTCTTCGTGATGAAGGGCTTGTATTCCTATGCAAGAAGATTAATCTTTGTCTCTTTTACCTAGTTAGTACATTCATGTGCAACTTGTAACTTGTCCCAGATTTCCTTGGCAGAATTATAAGAGGAAATTTTTTTAAACTTGGCAGACCGTCCCATCAAAAAAAGACGGTCTGGATGTAGACTGTTGCTCTGCAGATGTGTTGTGGAAATAACTAGCCATTATGGGATAACTTCACAAGTTAAATATAAATGTGATTGATAGTTTAAATTATAATTCCTCACAATTGTACGGACGTATAGCAATATAGTGTGTAATGCAAGGGTCAATCCTACAGAGAACGGCAAACTAACTTAATTAATCTTAGTTACTAAGTATATAACTAAACAGACTTAGCATAAGGTTTGGTATAATTTTAGAAACTTAATAGAATAAAAGTGAATAAATAGCTAAAGATAATACAGAGAGATTAACAAGAAGAAGAAGTCTAGGGATCCGATTTCACCACAATATGATAACCCTTTGCTAATGGAATGTTGGATTTAATGCCTCACTTGGGTTTGTTCTTTCAAAAGTAAGATTATTACCGTTAGGTGTGTGGGTTTAAATCAAGTGCTTTCACTCGTTCCAATTACCTATATTGTGTAGCATAATTGAGGTGAAAACTCATTAAATTAAAGAATATAAGAACCAAAATAGAATGGTTTAGCATATTGTGTGTACCTTAACCATCTATCCTTCTCATTCAAGGGAGCTCATAGTTTAGCATATGGTGTGTACCTTAACCATACTTTGATAAATAATCTAACTCATAATATTGGTAATCAAGCAATAAAATAAAATAAATCACTGCAAATAACATCATGAATGAAAGAAGATCATCTAGCATTAATAATATCAAACAATCCATAACAAAGATTGTCAAAAAGGGTTACATCTTCACCCTAGAAAGAGAAACTAGTTCATATAAGAAAAAGAAACAACACCCTAAGATAGGATGATAACAATAAAGAACATCTTCTCTCTTTCTCCCTTGCTTCTCTTCTCTTGCAAAACTCTCCTTTCTCTTTCCTCCCAAAGAGCCTCCAAAAAAACCTCAAAATGGAAGTAAAAAGTTCTCCCCAAAATGTTAACTTTTCTCCTTAAAAACCCAAAGCTACTCCCAGTTATGCCTAGCTACTCACTTAGCATAAAATACACAAAATTATGGCTACCATTGGAGTTGCCGATGCTGGATAGGCGCTGCCAGCACTAGCTTGTTGTCCGACTATAGATGCTCATACTATTTTGACCATAACTTTCTCGTATGAACTCACAATTACACAATATTTTTTCAGTGGACAGATAATTTCAAGGGTTTACAATTTTACGTTGCTCACTTTGTTTGAATCATCCATCTTCTATGAGTTGTGGGCCCTCAAAGTGACACCTTCTATCATCCAAAATTTCTATTAGCAGAATTGAAGTCTAAGATAGTTGTAGTGTTTTGGCCATAACTTCCATGCTTCAAATCCAAATCCTATGATTCTTGATTTTTTAGATATATAACTTCAAGAGGTAAAACTTATATGTTGAACACTTGACTTGAATCCATCTCAATTAGTATTAGAAATTGTGTTAAAGTAGTGCTTTATTTTCACATTTGACTTCTTAAACTTGTAATCCTCATTTTCAGCCACTTGTTCATCATCCAAACTCCATTGCTTTGCTCTTTTCTCCATCTTGATGTCTTACATATTTTCTTCCTTTTCTTGCACTTAATTTTCTATAAATAAACATACTTCTCATGCTCAAACAAGCCCCAAAACACAATAATCCATAAATGAAACATTTTTCCCATTGTTCACATGTTAACTCATGCAAGTTCATCTTCCCAAATCACTGTTCATGCCACTATGAAACCCTAGCACAACATGAATTATGATTCTTATGCCCAAACAACTTTCAAACCACTATATTTAACTCATTAATCATTTTTCTCATCCAAATTATGCACAAATTATGAAATTTCCCAAATTCTTCACTATTTCAAAAACCCTAGTTTAGCAAAAATGAAAATCAAATTGGGGAAAAACCAACTTACCTTTGATTTCATGACTTGGATCATAGAAGAAGAAATATACTCCAATTCGTCAAAAACCCACCATGGGTTCCATCAACCATGGATTTTCTTCCTTTCCTCATCATCTCAATGGAAGAAACCCATCTTAGAAGCATGCTTGATCATTTCCACACTTAGACAAGGTCGATTTGTAACAAAATCACAAGGGTTTTGGAGTATCTAAGGACTGGTGAAGAAGGGTAGGCATGGGGAAGGAGGAGGAAACAGAATGGTTGAGAAGGAACGGAACTACTAGAAAAAAATGGACGCATCAAGTTATCCCATTGCCAGCACTGCGGTGCAAGAAAATTTGGACGCCACCCCATGAAAAATTTGAAGTGGTGCTATGATGCTAATTTTTGTGTCACAGAGCCAAACCCGACTGCCCCTTTTTTTGACTTTTTTATCTTGTTTCTTCTCCATTTTGGTTCTATATTTCTCATACCTTTTTTCCATGATTTTTTTCACTTAATATTAATATCTAATGCATAAAAATTATGCCCCAAATAACTAAAAATCAAATCACTTGCATTATTTTATTTCAAAATAATTTCTTCCCATCTCAATCCATCACTGTAATCATGATTTAATTTTTTTTCCTTGACTTAATTCCTTTCCTTTTTTAGTTACCTTAGAAACAATTCCAATGTACTCAAGTATTTAAGTACCAAATTGCCAAAAATTAACACCCTAGGTGTTACATTAGAGGTAGTCTTATTGTACATATTTGTATTTGTAAGAATTGCTGGTTAGCTCCTGAGAAACTAGATTATATGAGTTGGTGGTAAGCTTAAGGGAAAACCATCAATGTATGAGTTGTTGGTGAGCTCAAGGAAAATTATCAGTGTAGAGTTTCTGGTGAGCTCATAAAATCAGGTTGTGTGAGTTTTTGGTCATCTTGTAAAACCAGAGGAGGCTTGTTTCCACAATGGATAGTGGAACCTAAGGTTGGAAAAACCTTGAAGAGTGGAGTAAGTCCAAAGGGGGCCCGAACCACTATAAATCCTTGTATTTTTATTGCTTGGTGTTTGTGCGTCTTCATTGCTTTTATTTCTCCATTTGCATAATCATTTGTTTTCCCCATATCGTATGGATTCCAGTGTTGCCATATAGCCCGTGTAGCAAAGCAGGGTCCCTGGGACCAACAATTGGTATCACAATAGGGCACTGATATTGGGATTCATGTTTTTATCTCTACCTCGGTGTGATCTCTTATGACAAACAGTTTTGGTGGAATTAAGGGGGTTCAATTAACCATTAGATCTCCATATTTTGATGGGGAGTATTATAGCTATTGGAAAATGAAGATGAAGAATTTTATGATTGCCAATAGTTATAAGTTATGGAAGATAGTATAAGGAGTATTGCACTCCACTTCAGAGGAGAGGCAATGGACTAATTATGACATTAGAGTAATTCAGTTAAATGCTAAAGCCACAAATGCTCTATATTATGCTCTCTCTTTTGAATCTGAGAAAATATCCCCATGTGAAACTGTTAAAAAAATTTGGATTCATTTGCAAGCAGTCTATGAGGGGGCAAGCCAAGTAAAAGAAGCTAGGATTAGTTTGCTTGTCCAAGAGTATGATGTGTTTTGCATGCTTAGGAATGAGTCAATTTTTGATATGTTCTCTAAACTTTTAAGACTCACTATATGCTTATTAGATAAGTCAGTGTGAGTTCTTGGTCAGCTCATAAAACCAAAGGAGACTTGTTTTCAAAATGGATAGTGGAGTCCAAGGTCAGGGAAACCTTGGAGAGTGGAGTAGGTATCAAAGGTGGCCCGAACCACTATAAATCATTGTATTTTTATTACTTGGTGTTTATATGTTTCTATTGCTTTTATTTCTCTACTTGCACAACCATATGTTTTTCCCATAACGTTTGGATTCCAGTGTTGCCATACAGCTTGTGTAGCATAGCAATGTCCCCGGGACCAACAGAGATCTCCTCTAAAGACGACTTTGAAAACTGAATTGAACTTGGGAACTTTCCAGAGTGCACTTGAGACCTTCTAAATAGATTTTCTATCCTCTTAAGATGGCTTTGTAAACATTTTGTACTAAAACTCGATTCCATACACTGCTTGAGATCTTTGGAATGTCCACCGAGCTATCGTCTGAACTACAAAACTTGATAAAAATTCTTCATTTACTAAATTTCTTGCCTTATTTCTTGATTCATAATATGTGTAGATTGATCATTTGATTTCTTATATCACATATCATTTTAAATTAATTTTCCTTCGATATTTTCTTGGTTTTATCATTTTAACTCTACAACACTTGGAGATTAACATGATAGTACTTAACTTTCTCACTTACGCATTTGCTCATCATCAAAACATAACTATTGCTCCACATTCACATCAAAATAAAGCTAAGCAAAAGGGTTAGATTTAATATTCTTCCCTTTTTGATGATGACAAAATATTTGAGTGATATCTTTTAGTAATAAAGGGAATTTAAGAAAAATTTTTGAGTATCTATGGAAGCTCCCCTAAATGAATGCATATCTTCTAAGTTTAGTTTTAGGGGTTCAATATGTTAACTTATTAGTGCTTCCCGTAACTAATTACAACTACTGTTCATCTACTCAATCCTTTTGTCGCCCTTTTTATCAAAATAAAAAAGGTACGAGGGTGGAGAAATAATCATAGAATGCTATGATAATGAATGCATAAGCAGAAGTTACATACGCTTGAAAAAGAATGTTGTATTGATAAAAATTTAAAGTACATTTACAATTCTTCAATACAACAAAAATCATAAAGAAAGTTGCAAAAAAGAGTAACAAGGTGCAGGGATTGGGTTTGGGTTTCTTGTTGTACGTGAGGGGAAAGTAGGTTGGGGTGTTGGGCAATTGCTTGAGGGTGAAGGTGAGGGGTTTAGGTTTGGTAGGTTGGGTGGAAGGGTGAGAAGGTGTGGTTTTAGACTTGTGTGTTTGAAATCTCTTAGAGATAGCAACCTTGCTTCCAAATCTCTGAGCTAATTTAGTTGACAGAAAGGGGTTTAAGGGCTGTGCTTCAAGAGGAGTTTTAGCATGGAGTGGGATAGTAGATATGGGGTTGGAGGTTTGGAGATGGGTTGAGGAAATGACTTGGATTCTGCTAGTGTAGGTGGGGTCAGTTAGTTCAAGAAATGGGAGGGGAGGATGGGATACTAGAGTTAAGTTTCCTTTCCTAAGATGTTCAGAGGTTTGTGTGAATGCTCCTACTTACAAATAAAGGTGATAATCTATATTTTGATGATTAACAAAAATATATCATAAATATATATACAAATATCAAGAATCATGAAAATCAAAGTGCAAAAAGGAGTAGTGCAAGATCGCAGTTGATAAGCATAGCAACTTGTAAATACTACCTGTGGTGTCCCAATAAGGAGTGTAGTCCGTTGATAATTGTAATCGCCTGCTGGTAGTGCCTGCAACCTCATAGCCGAAGCTAGAGGAGCTACCACATACCATTTGCCACCTAAATGAGGAAACCACTTGGCAAGCCCACGCTTCCCGCGACTAAAGCCTAGAGCACAACCGATATCATAGTTGCCTAATATATCGCCTGCCATCACATAACAACATGGGTATTTGAACATCGCAAAGCATTTAATGCAACTCAATCATTTTCAATGGCCATGTTTTTGAAAGAGCTATAAAAGGAGTTAAGTTGGAATGTTTGCAAGTGACTAAAATGAGGGGTAACAAGTTGATTGAGCTTTAATTTTCAAGACATCTTTGCAACCTAAGGCCAACGCACTAAACTTTCACTATCTTCACTTAAGAGCTATCAACCTTCATTATTCTTCATTCAAGGACTTTGTCATCAACACAAAGGGAAGATCCTTTGCATCAAATTGAGCTACTCAAGGATCATAAATGCTTCCCTAGTGCTTTCATGAGTACACTGCTCAAAAGTCTAAAACCTTCTTTTTTGCTTTATTTTCTATATTCCTTGAGTTGGTATAGGAGGCCAACCTCAAGAAGAATAAGTGTGAATGTTGGAATGTGTCTCACTATCAACTTAATGGATTGTATTTATGCCCCCCTAGAGCTGGAATCAAGAAGAGTGCAAGAGGCCCTAAATGTTTATGCCCTTTAGAGAAGAGAGTGGTGGTACTAATTTGTATTCCCTACAGAGATAATGGAACCCAAAGCACAAGGAGTGTGTGCTTAAAAAAGTGGAGTAGGGAGATTATCTTGAACCACTATACATCATGCCTGTTGTATGTGATTAGTTTATCTGCTTGCTCTTTATTTTTTATTACATATACTTTAGCAAATCATTTGAAACAAGGGAATTAGATTAACTGGGGTTCAAGCATAAAATTTTTACAAACCAATTCACCCCTCCCCTCTTGAATTAAGCCGTACCAAAGGGATCAACAAGTGATATCAAAGTAGGCTATATAAATATTTACATAGATCCCAAATTGGCCAACCCACTATCCTCATCCTCCATGTTGATTGAAGGACAATCCACCACTCAACTTTCATATTTTGATGGGACAAATTATGTATATTGGAAGAAAAATATGAAAATATTCCTAATGACCAATGACCTTGAGCTTTGGAAGAATATCTTTATTGGCACTGAAGAGGATGCAATGAGAGGAAATTAAGAAGATGTCAAGGCTATAAAGCCTTACTCTATGCTCTCTCCCTTGTCATGGTGTTGGGTTATTAACAAGCTATTGCTAGAACTTTTAAAAATCGAAGATTGCCACAAAAATAAAGCCCACACAGACAGAGTGAGCAAACCTGCGCAGGTGAAATGGGTAAATTGCACAAGCCAAATGAGCAAACTCGTGAAGCTAGACTCTTCACAGGAAAGCAATCCACGTAGGTGGGTTGCCCATTGAAAAGCGCAGTTGAAATCCACACACGCAAGCCCCCATTGGAAAAACAACTTACACTGGCAGACTTGCACTAAAAAAGCACAGTTGAAAGCTGCGTAGGTGGGTTCCCCAGTGAAAAGTGTAGCCAAACCCATGCAGGTGGGTTTCCCACTGAAAAGTGCAGTTAAATCTGTGTAGGCAAGCTCTCCATGCAAAGTAATCCATGCAAGCAGAGGTGGTAGTTGCCCACGGTCTGCTGGCGGAGTTCCAAAGGAGACATGCTCAGAAATTCCATAGGTGACACATTCCAAGCTTCAGACAAGTTTCAGCAAATTGTGTTGTGAACTTCAGACAATTTTCATAAATTCTAGAGGTCGCATTTTGTGACACCCTAGAATTTTGAGGTAAGAATTTTTTTAAAGTAATTAGTTTATGCAAATTTTGTATTTGTGAAAAGGATGATTAAAGTATATATGAATCATACTTAATTGAGGTAAATACTGAGAAATAGTGGTTGCATGTGTAGGATATGAGGGTAAACCATTGGAGTGCCGAAGAGGGAGACAAGATAAGTGCTCTCTCATCCTTATCTTCCCCATTTCGTTGCCTCCCTTTCCCTCTCATGCTCCAACCTTTGCAACCCCCTTACTCACACCCCCTTTTCACAAAACTTTAGCAAGATATCTTCCAATTTTGTGTGCAATCATCAACTATACAACATTATTCGAGATCCCTTTTCATTTGTACAGTGGAAAAGAGGGAGAAAATATGGATTTATTATCAAGACACCCACCTTGCTGCAATTCATGGGAAGAAGATTGAGAAATTGAATGGAATTTTATTCTTGTGGGGGAAAACAACACAAAACTTGGTGGTAAGTGTTCTTTCCAAACAAATATTTCAATTTCTATTTAATAGGGATTGTTAGGCAATTTGTGGGTACTTTTTTGGAGGATTAGCATGAATTAATTATGGATTTTCATGGAGAAATGAGTGGGATGCTTAATTATAACAACAATACGGGTAATTTGAGCATTTAAAATTTGTGCATACTGTTGTCCATGAATTGGACAACAACATGGTTGCATGGGAAATTGGGAATTTCATCGGTGATGAGGTAGATGGGAATTTAATTGATTTTGGGGGCTATTTGGGTGTTAATTAATGATGATATGTTGTAGACAATGCATCCCAATAGCTACACCTTATTGGAAATTGATTATTTGAATAATGCATATGAAGTGTTTGATGAAATGACACTATTGAGAGCAAAGTGTAGTTGAATGATTTTATCACAACCCTAATTGTCCACTAATTAGGTATTAAATAGGGTATAATATGTGTGAGGAGATAAAGATATATCCTAATGGGGATTGGATGCATTTCACCTTGTTTATGAGGCTTCATTAGGTCTCTTGTTTAAACATATGTAAATTTTAAATGGGGCATATGTGCTGTGTGTAGGATCTATTGGACCTCAAGTTAGGACCAAGCTATTAAACTTGAGATCAAAGAGTGTGTAATTGTATCTACCGAGGTAAGTAGATTTCTTTTCACTGTATACGTGGATGTGAAACTTGATGGGGATAATAAGTATCCCATGATTTTGAATACAGGCATCGAGTTTTGAATGATGTTTATTTTATTGTGTCATGAATTGGAATGATAAATTCATATATTTTCATCTGTTTAGTTTGGAAACTAGACTTAATGGTATGTGTTTAACTGGTTTGCTTTGATAACTAGTTTGCTTTGATATCGCATTGCATGGCATTTCACATTATGAGTTATGGATTACAATGGGCATTAGTGAGTCATGTGATATGTGGGAATATCTTGATGATTGAGCATTAAAAGGAGCAAAACACAAATCATAAATGAGAGGCTAAGGAATGAGAGGCCAAGGAAAATGCAGGAAAAATGGGGCAGCCAGATGGGTGCCATACCACTAACCCATGAAATGTAGACATAGGGTGGCTAGCAGTTTTGGCGTAAAAAGGCAGCATTACAACACCGATGTTGCTACAATGATAGTGAAATTTTTTTGTGAATTTTTGCGGGAATTTACTGTGGTGTTTCTTGGAGGCTATAGAGAGGAAAAAGATGACATGGTGAATGACACCTGTGGGGTGCTATTATAAGTGCCTTGGTGGCATGAACATGATGTGATTATGGATATGCCTTGGGGGCATGGATGCCTGGATGACATGGAAATGATATGACACCGATGAGGTGTAGATCTAATATGCCTTGGTAGCATGGACACTATGTGAATACAGTGAGGTGAGGTATACTTGGGTAGCAGCTCGTGATACTTGTGAGGTACAAATATGTTGGAATGACATAATATATGATATGGGGGCAGTGAGGCTTTATAACTTGTGAATATGATATACCTGATTTCCTCATTAGATGAGAATGGTGAACTTGTGATCCTTATTGAGCAATGAGGGTGGGGTACCATGGAGGGTAGTTGTGGAGTTGGCGTGGACTTTGCAGGCTTTGTAGCTGGGGGTACAGGGATGGATCAATTGCACATCGAAGAGGGTGATATCGTTATTTCTGATGATTCTGAGAAAGAGTTGGCATGACAATGATATGATGATGAATATGTATGGATGAGGATGCCTTAATGATGAGGCGGTAAATGAGTCTTGATTATGAGTATAAGTTGATAGTGAGGTTGTATATGAGCCTTGATTATGAGGTCATGTGCATCATGGGCATCAAGATGATGTTGCATTATCATGCACTATCATGAAATTCAGCATGTCATGGAATTACATGTGTATTGGATTTGATCAATATTTTCTAATGGTATATTTGCTACTGTTTTCTCTTTAACCTGCTTATTGAGTTTGCTCAGACTCACCTTATTTTTATTCGTGGTTTTTAGGTAATAGGTTAGAAGACAGAGCCCAACATGGGGTTGGAGCTCATGATCAAGATAGGCTATGACCCTTGTGTTGGCTTAGTGGCTTTAGATGTTAGAATACAATTTTGAACATTTTATTTCTTGTGCATAACTGTAAATTTAAAAGATTCAAACTTTATGTATGTTAAGTCATGAATGAGATAATTGCACTGGCATGTCATAATAGTGGAATGTGTGTGTATATTAGTATTGTCATTACCATCACAATGTGACTTGTGATTTTGGGCAATGTGTGGGTGTATATTATTATGTAGAATGGTTTTTATGGGTACATGAGGTTATGTGGAAATGGTTGTATAGGTATGGAACTAAAAGATTTGGGGAGACTCTGTGTGAGGTTCTCCTTTAAATTGTAAATTGGTAACACCCTAAGAACAGGGTGTTACACATTTCAAACTTCAAAGGAAGTTTACAAGGCTTTAGGAATATGATCAGAGGTATTTTAGATGGACAAAGAAGAATTATCACTATACATAGCATCCAAAAATTCTGAGAACATCTAAAAACTAGCTTCAGATGATCTAAAAGGGAATGCTGGTAATGTTGGGATGAGGCTTAAGTCCATTTCAAGGTTCAGATGGTCTGAAATGGGACTTCAGAGGCGCTAAAATTTGAAGTAGCACCATGTTGCTGATAGATCTCAACCTTTAGACCATCTGAAGTCACCTTCAGATGCTCTGAGGTAGCGCAAATTCAAAAAATCATGTTGTTCAGAAGGGCTGAAATGGGCATTGCACAATAAAGACAAGCCCAACCTTTAGACCATCTGAAGCCACCCTTAGCTGATCTAAAGTAGCATCATTTTAGAAAAGTCGTGACATTTCGAAGGGCTAAAATGGGCGTTGCATAGCAAAGGCAAGCCCGACCTTCAGACCATTTGAAAGCACCTTTAGATGCTCTGAAGTAGTGTAAGTTCAAAAATAATGCTCATTTAGTAAGGCTGAAGCTACATTACACACCCTGACCTTCAGATGTTTCGAAGCTAGATTTAGAGGTCCTGAAGGATCATTTTTTCAAAAGAATTGACGTGTTTTGAAAGCGCTGAAGTTGTGCTGTTACAACTTTAGCACCTCTGACAAGCGCTGAAGCAATGCTGTTACAATTTTAACACATCTAAAAAGCACTGAAGTGGTGTTGTTACAACTTCAGCACATCTGAAAGCTCTGAAGCAGTGCTGTTACAACTTCAGCACATATGAAAAGTGTTGAAGTAGCGTTGTTATAACTTCAGCACATCTAAAAGCATTGAATTAGTACTATTACAACTTTAGTACATCTGAAAGCACTGAATCAGTGCTATTACAACTTCTGCAAATCTGAAAAGTACTAAAGTAGTGTCATTAAAACTTCAGCACCTCTAAAAAGTGCTATGAAGCAGTGCTGTTGTAAAGTCATGACATTTTGAATGAATGGTGCATTGCTAGATCAAGGGAATCAGCCTTCAAACATTCTAAAAAAAACATCATATGTTTTGAAGCCATAGCCAAGCAACGAAACCCTCTAATTAATCATGCAAAAGCTTTATACTTTATAACCTTTACTCAAAGCCAACATAAAGGGAAAATCTTCTGCACTACAAGGAGTAACAGATTGAATCTTCCCCTGCAATAACACATCGATTGCATAAACAAGAGAAGTCATTCATTAGCATGAAATGTTTTTGCTAATTTTATCAGAATTGGATATGCAAAATTAATTGCATGGTTCCAACACTAGACAAGCATGCAATTACATTTAAAAAAATTGGCAACCCACATTTATCAAAGCATTCCCATGAAAATGATTGAGATGGGTCAGTGGTGCAAGCAAACTAGAGTTTTCAACATTGCTCCCAAACATATAGTTGGGATGCAGTTTCAAAAAATGCCCATAGAAGTGCATGTGGACTACAACTTCCAGAATTGCCCCCAGAAGAGTAGGTGGGGTGCAATTTCCAGAATTGCACCTAGAAGTGCAATTGAGATAAAACTCCCCTGGAGGTGGAAATGGACTCAGCCTATAAATCCCTCCTCTCATTCTCTTACCATTATTAGAAATCTTTGGGATTGGAACTCCCTCAACACAAGTGGACTTTGGTCACTGGTAACTTCTTTGGGTGCCCAAGAGCACCCTGCCATGGCCCCACCATGGTACACACGTGGCTCCCACCCACATTGTGATAATGTTGGGTCCCACATGATGATAGTGTATAAAAGGAAAATGCAATTTGGACAACAAAAACACATAAAGGCTTGTTTAAACATTAATTAAACCCTATAAATGGTAGAGTTACTTTGGACAATAATTCACAACATCAGGGAGATAATGACATGTACCTTACCCACTGTGTTAAAACTAATTAGGGGCTATCATTAGAACTAGTCACTGTCATTAGTGCCAACTATGATTAGGCTTAATTAACTCTAAGTGTAATTAGGGTTAATTTATGCAACCTGTCTCTATGGTTTCTCACAGGTTGAATAATAAAAATCACCCACTTTCAGTTTTCCATGGGATTTTATAAAACACTAATCATTAAGTCAAATCCTAGCAAAACCATCTCAAATAACTAAACCTGGTCTACTTGGTCCCCACTCTTCCTAAGCTTCTTGGTAATTGAGAGAGCTTAGCCATCCACTCTTCCTAAGCTTCTTATGCATAATTGAGAGAGATTATCTATCTACTCTTCCTAAGATTCTCATGGGTAATTAAGAGCATCTCACTTTTCTTAAGCTTATCATGGGTACTTGAGACAGCTAAGCTAGCTCACTCTTTCTAAGCTTCTCATGGGTAATTGAGAGAGCTGAGCTAAACCTATTTTCTTCTTAGTCTCTTTAAGGTCTAAATACAAAAGCGGTCACCTAGTTTTGGTTCCTTCTAGGATAAACTAATTGGGTTTGAAACTACCAGTTTTCTTCTTAGTCTCTTTTATGTCTAAATATAAAAGAGGTCACCTGGTCTTTATTCCTTTCTGGATAAACCAATTGTGTTAAAAATATTCATTCTTTAGGTTAATCTAGAGTCTAGCAATTCAGTCTAGATTCATGTCATCCTCTTTTCCCATTGGCTTGAGGGGATTCACTAAATTTTAAGCCATCAAAATGTGCTTGCGACCCCAAAGATAATACACATTTATTTGTTTGTAAGTGGTGACTTGGTGGGAGAAAGTATTAACCACATTATGCTCGGTCCAGGATTTACGATGAATATTCTCTCACTAAATAGTAAACTGCTGCAATATCGGATAAAGCAATTCGTATCAGACAAAGTGGAACTAACCTTGGACAAAGTTGTTCATGTCTACTACAATAACGATGCTATAGTGAAAATTGTTGTTTTCAAATATCCAAAATTCAATACTCTGCAACGGTTGTATCCTGCAATGATCTTCTTCCAAGAAGACCTTAACCTTTCTGGATTGTATAAATAGACAATCCATTGAAGGAGAATGAAGCTTGTGGGTTCTAAGGGATAAATAAGAATCAGACATCAAGAAACTCATTCAAATTTTCAAATGCAAAACTACAGATATTTGCTCTTACCATCTATCACATTTCATAAGGCTTAAGTTATAGAGATTTCATAATATGCTCAAAGATATCAATCTGAATGTTCTATTCGAAATCTCATATTATCCGAAGAAACAAAGCAAAGGCAATGGCTAGCTTCAGATAGAAGAAGAAATTCAAAAAGCAAACATATTTGTCCGAAAATGAAGAAGTCCAAATTCATCCAAAACTTACTTAGGACAAATTAAAAGATGAAGCTACTTTGTCTAACGGACAGTTGGAAAGAAACTTTGTCCATTGAACATAAGATAAAGAAGATACTTTTTCTAATATTAACTTCAAACAAATGCAATAAAGCGCCAAAGAAAGTGGGGTGATTGAGTTTGTAGAAATTATTATCTTCTTTCCAAATCCATGAATCAAGTCAAAGCTGCAGCATCTCCTCATCCGTCAGTTGCCTAAACCAGCTATTCACATTCTTCTATGTCAAGGTCGGCATAGCATAACGACTCTAGGCAGATAAGAATTAATTAGAAGATGACGTTTTCAAATGGGAGATTATCAAAACGGTCTTCTACATTTATTTCTGCTCATCTACCTTCGTCTCTACATTCAACAAAGATCATCTTCCTCTAAACGGTCAAGTTTTCAAGAGAGCTATTTAAGAAGAAAAAATGGGACAATTCAAAGGGTGAAAGAGTATTTTTCAAGAACCTAAATCTTCTAAAAAACCTTCCACCCAAGGCCAAGAGCTCCATCTTCTAAATATTCATTTAAGAGATTCAATTTTCAAAATCTTTAAGGCCTTCTTTTTCATGCATTAAGGGAAGAACTTCTGCAACACAGAGAGTCACTCAAATCTTCAAGTCTTCCCTTGTGCTTATATTGAGAAATTTATAAAGCATGCTTAACCTTCTTATTCTTATATCTTTGTAGTTGCCTTGAGCTGATAGTGTGGATCAGACTCAAAAAAGGCTGTGACCATCTGTTGAGATAACAGTCACTATGTTACGCCCCCCTCGAGCTGGAATCTAAAAGAGTGTTGAGAACACTAGTTTAGCCCCCTAGATCGGATCTAGAAGAGTGCTGGGAGCACTGTGTTTATGCCCCCTAGAGTTGAAATCTAGAAGCAGTGATTATTTTCCATTATATGAGATATAGTGGAACCCAAGGCACAAGGTGGTGTGCTCTTGGAAAAGTGGAGTAGGGACGGTTGCCCGAACCACTATAAAAATATTATGTACGTTGTTTGTGTGATTGCTTTACTTTCCTTACACGTTACTGCTGTATTATTTATCTCATATTGTAACACACACAAGCACAAAAATAGGGACTTAATCCAACCAAGGGTTAAGCTATAAAATTTTATAAACTCAATTAACCTCTCCCCTCTTGGGTTAAGTCATCCTACCCAACATTGATCACAAATCATATTAGTTTCTAAACCAAATTTCAAAACTCTATTCTTTGAGAGATTTGGTTTAAAAACCAATGTGACCTTAAATTAGGGGTTCAAGTATAAACCATGGCAAGTTATGTAAGGCACTTTTGGGGCTCTAAAGAGTCAACAAGAAGGGACAAAATCATGCATGTTCTATATGCCAGTAAATTCTGATAAACCTGAAACAAACAATATTTTACATTGACTAAAATTAGCGCGATATAAATAGTATCAAAGATACTTTTAAGTCATTACCATGTGTAGCACATGTGGTGGGCTCACATCAACTATGTGATGAGAGAGATCTTAGGCTGATGATACTCTTAAGTCACTATAAGACACATTTTTGGGCTGGAGAGATAGCTTAAAGGAACAAAACTATACTAGTTTTGACAAAACCATACAAGTTCTATGTGGTAATAAATTTTGGTAAGTTCAAAGTGAACAATACTTTACATTAGTTAAAACTAAGGATTTATAGTTTTAAGTCAATTAAAATTCCTATTTCTATATTTTATACAAATAATATCAAAGGCACTAATATATGAATGACTAATGCAGGTCTTGGACAAGTGTGAAGATGGCACATAAGCCCACAAGATGTCTTATGTCTACTACTTGAGGCTAACAATGGAGTGAAAGACACCATTTACATAAATTTCCCTAGAAAGGAAGCCAAAGGATTAAACCTAAGAGATTGCAACATACTACATGAGCGTCACATTAATTATGTGATGAGAAAATTTGGTCAAACATAAAAGTAAATTGTATTATGATTTTAAAGTAAACATTTCAATTGATGTTATTTTCTTTGCTAACTCACTTAGATGCCTAATTTAGGTGATTTTTAACTTGAATGAAATATATTATACTTCAAACTTTATGGACAGATGTAATGATTTGAATAAATACTGTATGATTCACTTTTCACCTCTGTAACCACGGTTATAGACAATACTTCAAATATGATTCACTTTTCACCTTGTAACCAAGGTTATAGACAATACTTCAAATACGATAATTTGGAAAAGAATGAGCACTCAATTCAAGCGAGGGATCTAGGCCTTTATGAGAACTAGTTTTTCAAAAAACAAATATCAAAATCAAAGAGACAAAACGGGTCAATTTTCTTTAAACTGCTGACCACAAGCAATTACTAGGTACTTGGCCAGCAACCAGGTGTAACAAGCAACATACATAATCCCTTGTTGTAGCATATATACCCACTTAGAATCAATTCTACCCAAGCCCAAAGTGAAACTGATCTAAGTAAGCCCCATCACACTATTTTGATGGAATCCAAACAAACTATTTTATTTTTATTATATATTTAATAATGATATAAAAATTATTTTAATCAAAAATTTGGGTGAGCCAAATATAATGAGATTTTTAACATGTTTATATTTACTCTAAAATAGTTATTATTTTAGTAGCCCATATATATACATATTAAAAAAATACTATATTCTTAACTAAATACATAATAAAAATTAAAATGGATAGTTTTTTATTTCATTAAAACAGTGTGGTGAGGCCCATTTGGACAGGTTCCACTTTCTTTGGCTTTGCTGGAACCGGTTTAAGTGATTAGCCTTCTTTTATATATAGAAAGCCGAGGAAGCTGAATAAAATTCCTTTCAAGGGCCGAGAAGTGAAATGGTGAAAGGGTGAAGGCAAACCCTTCAAATCATATGGCAAGAATTTCATACCCAAGTTTCAGAGAGGACTGCATGGCACTAGCCACAGAGCCGGTGCATTAGCTCCGGCATAAGGGAACGAGGTAGAAGCATGAAGCAATATGAGAGCATCAGTTTCCCATGGCATCAAAGTGCCATTTCCAGTGCTGTCAGTTCCATTTCACACGCACATATAGCTCAGATCCATAATTCCGGATGGTTTGACAATGGACAATTGTAGCTGACGTAGATGCACGTGCAGGCTACCATTCCACGACAGCATTTATATTTGAGACCTAGAGAATCAAACGATAGCATGGAGATGAATATAAGACTATACCTATCATCTTTTCCATTTCGTAGCTCTTAATGGTAACATACCATGGCCAGCAACAATAAAGCCCGTTAGAGGTGTCATGCAGGAGATTATTACACTGTACAACAACATATATCTTTACCGTAACTCACAGATGCATAGGAGCAAAATAGAGCTTAACCCACCAACATGCATGGCAGGTGGAAAATTTTTCTAGTTTTGATTTGAGCACTATATTAATAAGAATCGGACCTCTAAATGCTACTTCTAGTGAGTATCTGTATAAGCCGGTGCGGCTGCATACCTGCCGAACCTGAAAGAAGATTTACGTAGGAATTTGGATGCTCCGGTGCACTAGCTGCCCTTCATTTAATCCCATTATAGGAGAAATGATCAACAAGGGTGAGAAGGCAATGAGCCCGATGTTGATCATTTACTCCCATGTTGGAACGAACTACTGCAAATTAACCAATAGAGCCTCCCTCCAAACACGGCATTAATCTCTACCCATTTCCCTCTACAGTAGCAGTGCTCACCAGTCCCCACTAACATCAAGGTCTCCATTAGAGGGGGCAGCAGGTTGGTAAGTAGAGCAGGGTAGAGCAGGATGTAAACTTGGTGGGATTTAGTTCAGCAAGGCGTCGCTTGCCCTGCTTGAGCTTTCAACCGTAGCTATCTTCTACATGAACCGTTCCGTGTAGTTTTCACCTGCATTACTTCTTTTTCAAATTTAAATTGGGGAAGGTGCTTGAAAAGATAGCAGTTTCGAAATAACATAAGGCGCTCGTTTTACCTCTTGCGCTTGTTCTTCAAAACAGCAGAAGACGAGGGGTTGCTGTGCCAGTTTCTCTTTCTCTGGTTGATGAACCAGTTGTTGATCTGCTTTAATTGCAATCCTGTTTCCTGCACCAACCTAGCCTTGTCGTCCTCCTGAAACAGGCCAAAACCAATAATGAATTATGGGTGATTAGCATTTCATATAGTCTGCGCTTGAAAATCCTAATAAATTCTCACCCAAATCAAGACACGCTCATCTAGCAGGAATCGGATGTACATTAAATCTTGTTACAGTTTTATATTAGACCTGGTAGTCAGAGGAGAAATAATGAATTTGTATAAAAAGCTTTCTGCTTTAACATATATCACTTAAATTAGCCAGCCATGAGGTCCTGCGTGGTAGATGGTATTTGTTGAATTTAACTATTTTGGGATAGTGTAGAAGAATGATGGTGATAGGCTTACTTCCAGGGAAACCTTAAACCTTCAAATGTGAACCAGACTATATTTTTGAAAGTAATTTCGGTAGCTTTCCTTGACGACATGCAAATAGAAAAACTAAACAATCTCTAATAAAATATAGCAGCTAACAGTACTCCTATAAAATTTAAACTAATTTGAATAACACAAATGTTCAACTACTTGTTATTCTTAGAAATTCAAAAACTAATTTGAATAACAAAAAAATTTCAACTGCCTTAACTCGTTATTCTTAGAAATTCGAAAATTTTGTTTGTATATAACAAATCCATACTTTTGGTTCATTCATTTTAACTTTTTTCCTGTTCTTTAACCTGTTCTATGCTGGTCCGTCCTACCTGATGAATCAAATGGCCTTCTGCCGGGCTGATTACCGATAATGTAGCATCCATCTCATGTACCTATCCAACAAAAACCACGTGCAACTACTTCCTCTTTTATTATTTTTCAGTTTTACGAAAAAATGCGAAGTTAAATACATAGATGGAAAGTAGAATTAATGAAGACACCAGGAACATCCTTGATTTAAGACGAGATGCATACGGATCATGGCAAGTGTCATGTTTCGGACGAATGTATTGAAAAGTGTAATAGAGAGAGTGTTGTAATGGAGAGTAGATTACAAAAGATAAAATACAATAACTAATATAGTATAATAATCCACAAAAGCCAAAGAATATGGTGATAGTTTGAAAAAGTAAAATGACAATAAATTTTAATAAATTTTAAAAAAATATATTAAGATATATGATTGAAAAGATAGAGAATGATTAATAAAAGGAGATTATAATGAAAGAAGAGGGGATGTAGCATATAATAAATTCATGTTTAGATCAAGATAATGGGTATAATATAATGGCGTGTAATGGGTCTCTTATGTCCTCTATTACACCAATCCAAATGCAACATTAGCAAAATCATGACCAACAATATTAAAACGAAATATGTCAGCCAGTCTATCCGATTCAACAACCCGAAATGGAACGTAGGCAAATCTAGTCCAATGGACCACTGGTTTTTTTTAATATGAGATTTTGCTTCATTGATATAGTTACTTGTAAATTTGCCCTTAAAATTTGACGGTATGGCTTATTCTGGCCATTTCATTTTGAAATTTGCACAGTTCTTCTCTACACTTTACCAAGTTTTTCGAATATGCCCATCCGTCGAAAAACAACCGTCTAGCTTGCAAACAGCATTATTAGTTTTCCGAAGGGACAAAACACCTTTTACAAAACCTTATGGATGCCTCATCTCAAAACCTTCATTTCTTCCACCTACTGAAATTCTCCATGCAATAGTGACATTTCTTATACTTCCAACTGTAGCATAGGCATGGCAATATAGATCTTATCACACATGGCAGCTTCGCATGCACCCATCATGACGACATTCATGCTGAGAATTATTGATGTAGGATCGTTTATTGCTTTGGGTGATGGTGTAGATAGGGTTTTGATTGAAAGTTTAAAGACATGGCTGGTATTTGATTCCTGCTTTTTTTTTTCCCTGTTTCCAACGTACAGGTGCTATGCAAGGAAAGCAAATGGGAAGAAAAGTCATCTTATTTCTCTTCAGTGTCACGGTCTCGTTTTGTCCCTTTCATTTAGGAGGGTTGCGTTCACTCTACTCTGAGTTGGACCCAACACTGCATCAAGCGTTAGAATCCGCCTATTGAGTATAACAGTGACCATGACGGAAACAGGTAATTTGTGATCTTGCTTTTAAGTCTGAAGATGAATGAGTGAGTACTAACAAACCGTTAAATCAAATCAAGTCTCACCTTGTAAAGAGAATCCTATTGCCTAACATGAAAACCCTGGCAACCAAATTTAGTTTTCTCCCAGCGGAAAATGTGCTATGCTTTATTTCTCCGCCTAATTTGTCCCCTCTCTAGAACATAAGGTTATATGAAGCATGGCAACCTGCGGGGAGTTAGCGATTGTCTGAAATCAGGATTGCCAAGCCAAGGGCTAGGTATTCTGGAGAATTAAGAACCCGGTATATAGTGCACTGATGTAGTAAAACATATATTTCGACTGATAAACGTCAGAATAGCAGAATAAAGAAAATTTTGGAGCAAGAGAGAGGAAATGGGTTCACTTACTGTTGGGTAGGGCCATTTTGAATGAGACTGCCACCATGCCTTCAACGTGGAGGTTGTGTCCCCTGGGAGTTTACCAGCTCTTCGCTTACGGAGAATCTCCTCCCTTATGTCCACAATCTTCTCCTTGTAACCCTTAAAAGAAGTGATTGGCAACATTAACATTTATAGCAGCATCAAAGTCCTAGTCTTCTAGAAACAAATGCAACTCATGCCTCACATCTAAGACAAAGCATCAAAATCTAAGCTGCTGACAGAATGTAATCTGATGTATAAGGGAAAGTAAAACGAAGAGATCAAAGGCCTAGATTTGTGGGCCAGTAAATGCGCAAAACAGGCATACTTTGTACAAAATCTAGGCAGTGCACTGGACACGCTGTACAGACAGGTCCTGTTCACTGATACCAATAATTCCTCTTACCTGCTTCAGTTCATGCTTTAACTCCTGCCTCACACGCTCCATCAAGGACCGTTCACTTTCTGTAGGTATAAGAGGTCCAAATCCCATGCTATCAGCTCCCTCCAAGCTTCCATCATACAAGTTAGCATCACTATCTGCTTGTTCATCATCATCATCTGACATAGTTGCACCCGTGCCTTCACCTGGAGATACACCTGTCCCATTGTCCACCATCCAGATTGAAAGAAGTGAGTTCAACAAAATATGAGGTATAACCATTGGTGAAATCAATGTCAAAATTATTTGAAATCTGAAGTCCTGGGGTGGTAGGGCCATGGTGTTTCAATTTTCTGAAAGAGAGCAAATTGGTATGGAAGGCTTACATCTGACTGTAAAATTATGTGACATGATTCTGATCACTAATTAAGAAAATGTAGAGGCACTAGGAGGTTAAATGAAACAGGCTTCTAGATTGGTGTATGTCAATACCATGATCTAGCTCAATGCATATTATTACAAAAAATTTTATTTGTACAACTAGAAGTTGCAAAGTCACCTGTTAGGCTCTGCAGAGATTGTTCCAATTCCCAACAAGCCATTACTGCTTCCATTGCATGGACACGAACATGCTGTTGGAGCTGTTCCTTAAAGGAACATAGCAATAGGACATAGTGCGTCTAAACATGAAAGAAAAATGAGGATCAGAAAAATCAAAAAAGTGATAATAATGAAGAGCTAAACATTTTCCATATGAATGTCGCTTTTTGTCATCGCATTTAACTGCGATTGGAAGGTGTGAAGCAGATGTTACATTTCCAGATAATAAGAAAGAGCTCAACAACTCAATGTGGGTAAGGGTCTCAAACTCGTCAAAATGAATCCATGACAAATTAGTGTTTCAATGGCCACGCTGGATTGAGCAGGATCCAAATTTTGAGTAAGCCTATCCATACAATTCATTTTCTATGTAGAACATAACCATAGACCAACCCTACCAGACAATAGCTGTTATAACCCATATTAATAAATTTTGTCTTTTGTGCTGATGTGGCAAAAGTTCAAATTTTGACCAATGCCATGTTAACTGTAGATTTTGAGATTTTTAAAAAATAATTATTATTTAAATCTTAACAACTTGTGTGGCTTTGATGATTAAAACTACTGTTAACAAGAGTAGAAGTCAGGGGTTCGAGTTTCAGAAATATGAGATTTAGTTATTTTATTTTTATCAATTTTGAAACATGGGACCTACAAGAAGATGAGCCTTATCCATATCTCCCTTATCGTATTAGTTGCGAATTTGTTAAGTAACAACGGGAGGAAATCCTGTTTAAGTGCAAATTTGTTAAGTAACAAAGGGAGGAAATCCTGTTTAAGTTACGCAAAAAAGGAGTTCTCCCATAAAAACGAAACTAGGGTTTCTAAAACGTAGCCAAAGACTTTTGTTGCTATGACTAGAAAAGAGAAGAAGAAAGAAAAG
Organism: Pouteria campechiana; assembly: GCA_036873735.1. NCBI lineage: Eukaryota > Viridiplantae > Streptophyta > Magnoliopsida > Ericales > Sapotaceae > Pouteria > Pouteria campechiana. The sequence goes on from JAYJMB010010335.1 coordinate 44,571, forward strand.
AGGAGAAAGGGAGAGCGGAAAGGAGAGACAGATTTGCTACAAGAGCTCATCGATAAAGTAAAGGGAGTTGTAGATTTCCTTTCGTAGATCTTCAGATCTGTAAGTAGAAAATATTTCGCATTATTTATATTTTATGAAAAGAGGATGAAAGCACGAACTAGATCTTTTGGTTTGATGCATTAGATTAAGCATGCATTGATTTAATTTTTAATTGATGCATAAATTTAAGTAAGAAAGCATATTAATTAGATTTCATCAATATGCTAAATTTATTGGGGATTTGAATACAGGATTTAGATAAATAAAATCCATACATTAGACTAAAAAATCTCATATCTATTTATTTGATTGGAATATATTCTGTATAGTTTCCAATAGATGTTGGGTTGAAATTTAGATGTCAATTGAACATGCATGTTTAATGGGATGCATAATATTTCTGGAATGAATATTTTGTTATGCATCAGACCCTACTAATGTGATGAATGAAACCAGCAGCGTTGAAATAGCAATTCAATGGATGAACGCGGGCATGCTGTCTAGAATATTGACGCATGCAACGTATGGAAGACATGCTGACAATATGAACAGATGCATTGAAGTATGATTTTTATGCATTATTTACATGACAGATTAATCCATTGAAATTTCATTACGTGCTCAAGATAATCTAGTATAATATAAAAATATTATCATTGAGAATGGTGTGAATTATTCTTAATTGTTAAAAATAAAATTCCAACAGATTTGGGAATTTTGGGATTCAGATTTTTATACATGAAGTAGATTGAACTTCACAGATTTTTTCTTGGTTTCCATAAGAGCTTAAATTCCAGAATTTTAATGGAATTAGAATTCCCAGAAAAATCAAATTTTTGATGAAATTCGAATAGAAGAAACCAGGTGGGATGTTGCCCCGCCATCCCTCCATTGCCCCTATCATTTTCCCCTCTGACCGGAGAATGGGAAGATGCCTGGGCAGCTAGGCCTAGCACAGTGCGTCTGCCAGCCCATTAGCGGCCAGGCGAAAGCCTAGGCGCCAGAAGCCTGGTGTTAGAGCCGAGCCCACGGTGCCAGAGCCCATGCGCAGAAAGCCCAAGCGGGATCACCAACAATCACCCAAACGCGTCGGCGATGGCCAAATGAACGGCCAAAATTTCATCCCCTATTTTGGGACCTCTTGATCTCCATTTTTGTTTTGGTGATCAGATAGTCGTTTTTAGGGTTTTTGAACCTTCCGGACACACCAGATGAGTCAAATTTTCTAGATTATAGCTAGATCATAAAGGTTGATGGAATAACAACCAAGGGTTGAGATTTTACTTCTCTAGATCAGAGGTTGTGGTCCACCAAAATTGGTTAGGCGATTATTAGAGATATTTATCAAATAGATATTAGAGAAAATCGAGTAAAAAGATTAAAATATTAAGAAAAATATAAGATTTAGTATGTTGTGTAGATTTTCTATGAACACATGTGCTAAGATCATATTTTCTGTTTACTGAGTTTTGTACTGACCCCTTTGTTTCCTCTTACAAATGGTCCATCTCAAGAAAAGTAAGTGTTTTGAAGGAAGATTGCTGAAAATAAAGATTTTTAATTATTTTATTTGAATTTGTGTTAAGATGTGCTAAATAAACTGTTTATCATAGATATGTTAGATATTTATTTGAGTTGGAAATAATAGATTTTACTTGAGAAAATTTATATTATATTCCTTTTTTTCTACTATTTATTTGTTAGTATTTTGTCGTGATGCATTTAATCATTCAAGTATGGTAGATCTAGGAAAAACCCGTCATACTGTCAATGTGGCATTGTCATCTTGGGCTGGGTCGTCACAATAGCCTTACTGACTAGTGGATCATGGAATCTCCCACTCCATCCAAGGAATGGGTCAGAATATCTGAAAACCAACAAACCTATAAATGAGGAAACAATCCACTTGAGCAATTAGAACATTGTGACCATCTTCATAATCTCTTAAATAACTTAGTAGCCACATCAATCTCTTCATGCCATCATACTCCATGGAACATATGAGCATCCAAACAACAGGAAGAGGTACAATACCTCCCTTAGATCATCCACCATGTCATTTCAAGCTCTTTATTTTGTTCTCTAAGGTTTTGACTAGGATCAACTAATTACTTTTAACCATAAACCGCCATATCATCAGCAAGCATCAATTTATCATCAATGCACTTAATGAAAATATGAAAATGAGTGGTGGCAACAAATAATTGCCCCCAAAAAGGATAAATTTGCAAAAAAAAGTTTGCCATGTAAGTTGAAATTAACCACCACCAGCAATATCAAAGAACCAGTGTAGGCCATAGTATCTTCAAGGGACAACAATCATCATCAACAGTGTAAATTAGAATTATCAAAATGCCAAAGTGATAGTAGAACGACTGAACCCACTGCATCTGTAGCCTTTCAATGGAAATAGGTGAAAGACAAAAGAATAAAAACCAAAGATGCATTCTCAGAGTGAATACAAAAAAATGTACTAGGACACTGGGTTCTAACCTGAGCCATGAGTTAAATTAAGACCCGTTCATGTTTACTTATGATGCAAGGTTTACACAAACAAAAATAACGAACATGCAGATTCACTATCCATGCAAGAAATAAAAAAAAAAGCCCCTTATATGGAACATTTTAGTCAATTGTCGAGTCATAACAAAATCATTATCACTTGTCCCATGAGAACAAAATTGCACTGCTTGTACTTTGTTTTAAAACAAATAATTCCATAAAATTCTTGAGGTACATCTCCCCCATGTTCATGTAAGTTGAATTTTACTGATAACATGTTTCGGCATTGCCGATCATGATCAATTAACATCCAAATATACCCACACTGGTCAATTTCAGGTTGATGAGTAGTGTTGAACAATTGAGTTCACATCTTGGATTTTATTAATGTTTAAATTTATTTGACATCTTGGTTGGCTAGATTGTCTTTTACATCAAAGTGTCAATATTGTAAGTAGCACTGCATATATCTAAATTTCATGCATATCTATCAGTTTAGTTCTCACCAGAAAAATAGATAATCTAGAATTAAATGCTTTCACTGCAATTAGCGATATTTAAATTTAGATATAAATACAAAGTCAAACTTTATAGGACTTAAACACAAAAAAAAAAAAAAAAACATAAGCTAGAAAGAAACATGTGAAAAATTGAAGAAAGATAAAAAAAAAATAAAATAAAATGAATGCTTATGCAGTACAGAAAAATTGTACTTTTTTATATTTATTTGACATCAAGTCAGAATATTTAAGGTTGCCTGATTCCAAACCCACACCAACCCACCCTATGTCCCTATTTCAAAAATTTAGTCAAGTTAAATTCAATTTTTGTAACCCAAACCAACTCAGTTTCAAGTTGGGTTAGTTGGGTTTAGGTTCAACCCAACCCTATTTACGCCCCTAGGTGCATGTGGTCTCAATTCTCAACATGGCCGCTGGATGATCATGAATTCTCAAGGACCTGGCAGAGTATATTCCATATGGGTATTTGGTTTAAGGCTTGTTCAACTTTTATATTCTCTTTCATAGCTTCTTCCATTTTATCTCAATCCAAACACCTTTTATTCCATCTTTATTCTAATATCATCCCTACTTTTTAATAATTATTCATATATTTTCTACAGTACTTATTTATTTTTTACCTCACTACATTTATTTTTTCTGACTATTACTTTATCTATATTATGATACTATTTTATTTTTTTCATACTTACATTCCCTTTTATGTTAAACTCTTTTTTATCATAGCTTTACACTTTCTTTTATACTTATGCGAATAACGCGAGGAATAAAACCTCCTTTCACCCCCTTTTACTTAACAAAACATTTCACTCTTTTTCTCAAACAAAGTGAACATTCTTTATCAGCCTCTTTACATTTGTGTCTTTTCTACGGTCAAATCCTATCTTGTTCCATAGTGAAATATCTATTACATTACATTTTCTCACTAACTTCGCATTTATCAAGTTGAAATTGATGATTTGATCAATGTTGCATAAAAGAGTATCCTTCCACCAGTGGATGAATCTTTCCGGTGAAGGTTTCTCTTAAAGACTTCTTTGGCCTTGTATTACTCCCCTCGTTTTAGCATTCACATCCTCTCTCAATCACCAAACATTAAGTTTCCGTCTTTTACCAGAACCAAAAGGCAGATCTGAGTCCAATTTCCTCATGGAACACGAAGGACGAAGAGAAAGGGACTGCATTCTTTCAAGATAGTATCTTCGCCCCCCAATTGACCTTTAATTTGGCTTCTAACATGAATCTTCATTAAAGGATATCATAGTGTCACATTAAGGAACCAGAAGATCGGAGACAGACATTTTCCTCAACTCTAGCTTAAGCCACGGATTTTTCCTTTTTTTCTAACAAACAATTACATTTCAACGCAAAACCACACTCATATTACGGATTACATAGGAACCAAATCCTAATCCAAGGTTGCTAGTTGCATAAAACAAAATCTTTACAGAGAAAAAACTTTCTAATTACGGTAATTAGAAAATTAATCTCGTGAAAAGAAATAATCATTAGAATACCAATTTCAAAACCGTCAGCTCAGAAATCAAGCAAAAAAACAGAGAAATGTGGGAACAGCAAATTGACGCAACGGCAGTTCGGTGACCAAGCAACAAAACAGAGCAATGCAGAAAGAGCAACGCGCGCGTGCTCGGACACAGGCAGAGCGAGAGATGAGCATGAACAGACAGAGAGAGAACACACACACGAGGGGAGAGAGCGAGCGAGCGAGCGAGCGAGAGAGAGAGAGAGAGAGAGAGAGAGAGAGAGAGAGAGAGAGAGAGAGAGAGAG
>JAYJMB010010346.1:0-46789 GCA_036873735.1 Pouteria campechiana
ATTTTCCAGAGGAGGCCAATTTCGGTCATGTCGTTCCATTTGCATTTATTTCTTCCTTATGCATTTGTTGTGCCCCCGATTTCACAACGCAGTAAATAAACCTATACCAAAAAGGGTTTAATTTTCGCGTTTGTGTCAAACACTCAGTCAATCACAAAATCGACTCTTTGCAAATCATGAAATGAAAATTTCATAATAAGCATCAAAGAAAAAATTGGACAGCTCAACATTCTTGGGCTAGACCAATCAAGCTGATGTGAGGAATATGCGATGCGACCGAGAAACTGCACCTTAAAAATTCAAATTCCCATGTAGAATACATTGAAATAGGCTTGATTGGTTAATTGGGAATGAAAGAAATTGAAAAGCAAATAACTTATTTTTATTAATAATGTAAATAACAATAGAAAAAATAAAATTAATTATTAGTATAATTATATGCAATGTTACAAGAAAGGGTTAAAATTTTCATTTTCTTCCCTATAAAAACAGAGTGATATCTCATCCTTGTAGGTGGACGACTAAACGAGACAAATATTTTTATACAATGGTGAAAATTAATTTTATTTTTTTATTTCCATTCTAATAAAAAATTATAAAAATATATATTTCAAAGATATTTGTTCACCATACATACAAAAAAGGATTGTTACATATTTAAAATTTGCACAAGATTGATTTCTGTATTTTTTTATTGAGCTTCATCAAGGTCTGTCAAGACCTATCAAGTTCTTTCCATCAAGCTTGATCAAGCTTCATCCAGCTTCATTAAGTTCCATCAACGTCAGTAAAAACCTATCATGGTCGATGAAAAAATGGTCATGTATCCATCAAGCCCTATCAATTTTTTAGTGAAAACCCATTAATACCCGTCTAGGTCTATCAAAACTAAGGTGACCATCAAGCCTTGTCAAGGCCTGGTGTTCCTGCATGGGCTACCTATCAATCTAGGTCAAGGTTCATCTATAATAGAATGGGCCACCCATCAATGCCCATCAAGCTTTGTCAAGGACCATCATGGTTAAGATAAAAGGATTATGTGGGCTACATCAAGATCAGTCAATGTACGAAAAAATGTCTCTTATAGCCCGCTAAAATCCCATTGGTCAATTGCAGTCAAGCGAGCGGATGTGCGGCAAATGATGCTAATGATATCTGCAGTTTACCTTGTTTTGTTTACCTATAAATTATAACTTTTTATGCACAGTCCACCTTGGGATCTTGAATGTCTTCTCCTATGGGATCAATGGATATGATGTTCATTTTCTATGTCAAGATTGTATGAAGTAGCCTACGTGAGCATCATAACTAGTGTTGCTAGATTCACCATTTTCAATCTTCTCTCACAAGTCAATGAAATGTTGTTATGTTTTATAGCCCATAAAACTCTATGCCCATTCATATCATCCCTTATCCATATATCTGTATTAATGGATTCAATATCGAATGAAAAGTAAATATTTTTCTAATCTAAACAATCTTAGTAGTGCATCTGAAATGTAATTGAACAAATTTTAACCACACCCAACCGTTATAATGCATCTTGTAAAAATATTAATTTCAGGATGATTCTTCCTTAAAATCAGTTGCATGAACATGATTTTAGATAAATAGTGCAACTTCTCAATGTATTAGAGTTTCTATTCTAGCTTGAAAAGTCTCAAATAGACAATAGCAGTGCATGCTCGGAGTGGATACTAGACCACCCAATCATATCCCACCTACCGCAACTCATGCAAGAACGTAGTTACACAGGTGGGAAATGACCACATTACCACTGCTTCTAGACTCAGATAAAATGTTGGTGCTTCCAGCGTAGTAGGTCCCATCTTAGAATTCTAAAAGTTGGTATAGATTGCTATCATGTATCAAAATACATGTAGATCTGTCCGACTTGGCTAGTACGATTGGAGCATGACTCGGGCATGCTCCATTGGAACCTCTTTGTATCATCACCCACGTTCTATTTTATAATTTAAAATTATCTACATTTAAAATTATTGTTTCTTAATTTTGCATAAAAATATATTAATTTTATTTTCAATTATTACTCTTTATCTGTCCCATTACATCAATTTATAATTTTTTCTTCTTTTTATTTTTTACTTTTCCTCCTATTTTCTTCAACGCCAGACAAGCCTTAAGGGTTTAAATTCAACCCACCATTCAAGATAGCTAATGGGAACTTTTATGCATAAGCCTCGTTACTATAATATCTCAGTTGAGCACGGACCATGAAGTTTGACAATAACCTTGGGCTTTATTGGAAGTTTTCAAAATTCAAAGAAAATTATTAATTGCCATTTAAATTTCGAAAATTAACCATTTTCACATTTACTTGTAAATGATCCGAATCTTATTGTAAAATCATGCCCAAATATCGTTTTTATTATATTTTTTTACAGTTTTATCAATATTTTGGCTCTTTTTCTGACTGCTATAGTAATGGATGCGCCCTTCCCACGCCCAGCACTGGCTGGAGCACCGTTCACTGCTTCCGCCCTTCACCAGCTTCAGCCAAGTATTTCGAAGTTTCTTATGGGAATGTCAGACCGGACGGGTCGATTGCGTATGACCCATGTACAATCCGTACAATCCGTGCATCTCAAATCCTACGCAGAGGTGCAACCACAATCCGTGCATTTATAAACCATCTAATCATCTTTCACATTTCAGATTGGTTGAAAAATCGTATCCTCACAACCCCTGATGGATTCTTATATATTTATTTGTTCTTTTATGGTTTACTTTTATATTTTAATCAGTTTACTTTTGTATTTTAATCTTACAGAATTCCGTTTCTATTAAGCTATTCATAAATGTCCATTGTTCGATGTCATTGCAGCTATAGAAATAGTATTTTCCCACTTGGAGAAACATCTAATCTAATGCCCAGAATTCGCGCCGTTTTATTTAGAGCAAATTGCGTTGTAATGACAGTGCCGGGTATCATGGCTACGTTTCGCCAGAGTAGGAAGTCGTTGTTGCTCTTCGGTAACTGCCTTCCCCAGACAACACTAGGCAACAAAGCAGGCTCTCTTTCGGTCTCCATTGTCGCAGTGCAAGCCTGTCCCGTAGGAATATATTCCTGCCTGGTGATCTTCTTACTCATTTGTACTTTTCCATTTTTCCCAACTTGGTAATCGAAGAAGGGGGAAATGGACGATTCTTGGAAGTTTTGGGTGGATTTCTTGAAGGGAATGATCAAGCCAGCTGCGGCTGTAGCTGTTGTCTTGGTGGCTGTGGCTCTTTCCTTCTTTCAGAATCTTGGGTTGGAGAGGGAGATGCTTTATTCCGTTGCCCGTGCATTCCTTCAGCTCTCCGTTATTGGGTTCGTTCTTCAGTTCATCTTCAACCAGAAAAACGCCGCCTGGATTCTTCTAGCTTATCTTTTTATGGTCTCTCTCTTGATCCTTCCTGTGTGTTTTCCTTTCCGTATTTTTTTTATTTTTTATTTATCTTTGAATTTGGTTTCTTTTTGACGAAATCATACCGATATGCAAAATATCTGGAATCAGTGTAGGCAAAGTGATTGAGGTGAGTGTTACCTGTTTCTATGCTTTATTCTGTGAGTCCCAGAATTTTGATCGACTGATTTGGTTCTTAGAAATTGGTAGCAGCACCAACAACATGTTGTCTTCGACTAAAGGGAACAATGACCCGTGAACGAGCAATGCAGAGAACTCGATGCCAAATGGAAAATGGGACTGTGGTGTAATCCCAATATTTGGAACGTCTTTCTCTGGTGCTTTTCATCAGTCATGGGACCTTTGGCATATTGCTTAAGTTCATAATGGATAGGATTCATGTTCTAATTATTAATTAGATACAAATCCCATTACGAGATTCTCTGAGTAATGAAGAATGTTGAGCTAGTTTGACCTCCTAAGAACGGCTATGTAAGACTTGGATCACTTTACCAGGTGTTGCAAGTAAAGGTTGGAGGTTCCTACTCAAATGATCAAGTACAGCTACTGAAGCTAACCCCAGGCCAGCGTTCAGAGTCCTAGCTATGGCCCTCTATTTCTTATCCAATTGGACTGGACTATATTTCATTTCATTTCTTTTTGATCATGGACTCTAGAAAATTACACTCTAGGATATCTGGATTTGCATGGGGAAGACGAAAAATTATCCCCTTCCTTTTTCAATGGTAACATATTTGTTAGGGCGTTGTTTGTGGTGGGAATCCAAACTACTTGCGACATTGCCTGCTAACGTAGTGTAAATGTGGAAGAATGGAACTCATCTAATGGATCTTATCATTGCTCTTGATCCCACACTTTTGCTAATGTCACACAAATCTGCCAATTGCTCTAGAAAGACCTTTTTTGTTTCTCTTAAAATACCTTAGTTTACTAGGAATATCAAAAAGTAATGTTCTCCACCTACTAGTTCACGTCTCTGAGATAAACTCAATCAAACCATTCCTTTGTTGTACCTTACAAGTCAAGGTGACGTATACCAATTGACACATGAAGGATCCATCAATGAATGATATAGAAGTGTTTGTCTCTGTCAGCTGTGCACTTCATGTCATTTGTTTATTTGAGTGATTCAACTCAGTTCCATTGATAACTAAGCCTAATTACAAAACGATTTTCACGTTTTGTTAGTTGTTATAGGCATGCATCCAAACCTAAGTCTTAGTAATTAGAAATCTGGACAGGAAGCATTCTTCCAAGTTGAGACTGAAGTCATCACATGAAATTACTTCAAGTAATATTTAGCGGGTAGTTTCTTCCAATCCATTGTATCTCTGAAGATGTGAACTTGTATAAAGAATCTTTTGTGGCAGTTACATCTTTTCAAGCTTTTTCTGTTAGAATATGAGCACAGAGAGCTAAATCCATTAAATAGAAATTTAAGGGTTCAATTATCCCTAAACTCCAGTAACTAAGTTGCAGCTTGAATGACTAATGGCAGAAAGCAATATAATGAGGCTTTTGGTACCCACATTTCTTGTCATTAGTTAAGTATTCTATACAAGTTTCATGTTCTTCTTTACCTCTAGGCTTCTTTTGTATAGCTTGGTGAATCAATTTGTGAACATTTTATGTAGAGGAAATATCAAAGTCCTGTTTGTACGGTGATTCCTTGAGCCAATATGTGAAAATTAGCTGCTTTCTCTTCCACTTGAAACTGCTAAACAGCTGATGAGCATTTATTTGGTCCTTTTACAGGTTTCTGTAGCTGGCTATACTGCAGGTCAACGTGCAAAACATGTTCCACGTGGGAAGTATGTTGCTGGAGCTTCCATTTTGACTGGAACAGCAGTGACCATGTTCTTGCTTGTTTTGTTGCGTGTTTTCCCTTTCACACCACAATACATCGTCCCCGTTGCAGGAATGATGGTTGGTAATGCAATGGCAGTAACTGGTGTCACAATGAAAAATCTCCGAGAAGATATCAAAATTCAAAAGAATCTGGTTCGTTCTGGGGCATCCTCTTTTGCCTACTTACTGAGAAATTTTGGGATCATATTGCATCAGGATTTGAACCTTAGACAATAGGGAATCCTGGACAACTGAAGTGTTATCTGATTTAATTAGCACCAAATACAATTTTTGGAGTCTAGTTGGTGTATATGGGTGCCAAGCTTCTATCTTCTTGTAATTTCATGACTTTAACTTCAGAATCAAATGTCACATTCCAAACCTGCATCGGCATCTAGAAATAGATTTAGACTCATGTCTGGTGATGAACATAACCTGGTAGGTTCCTGCAGCCATGGGGTCCAGAGGGAGTTAGGATGGAGACAGTCTTAACCTTTGGCCCTGGCTGCTCTCAGAATTGGCCTAAGTTCCTAGTAAATTACTCAAATCTTGCAGTATTCAGCTTTGTGGCTAATTCATTATGGAGTCTGTATCTAAATTTAAAAGGCTGAAGTCTGATTTTTTGTTTGTCAAATTATCTGGTCACAAACCCATAACCAATCTGTTGACTTGCGTTGGTAATGATTTACTGATCTGCTAGCTGTTACAGCTGCTACATTTTGTGTTTATCTAGAGCATTGATTGATGGGGCTGGCTGGGGATTGGTTGACTTGCCAAGCAAACTTCAAATTGGTAGAGCTTAACAGTCCTATTACAGTTAAGAAAGAGGCCTAGGATTTTGATCACCTAAACCATGTTCCAAAATTACAGCATATGCCTCTGAAGCAGCTTCATTTAGACTGAAAGGTTGCTGAGACGATCTTGCCCCAAACACTAGCATCAGGCCCTTTGGGTAGGCAGTAATCAAGCAATTCTATTCCCTCCATGTCTTGAATATTCCAAATCCAAATTATTCATCTGACGGGCTTCAAGCATCTATATAATGAATGGCCTTGAACCTTCCTGTTTCCTACAGGATCTTTTTCTTCATTAATTGTGTCCTGCTGTTTGTATTCTCACTAAACATCTATTTCTGATCAGTGAATACTGAAAAGTCCTAGTTGTCTAAGAATATCCAAACAATGTTATTTAGGTCGGGTCTGGCAGATGGGGGACCATATCCATGACTGCTAGAATCTGTGTGGTTTGGATGTCTTAATAACTTACTCCATACCCAAAACAGAACCATGTAGTTTGCTATGCAAATCAATTGCCTAATCAAACTATTGTGTTTTAGGTGGAGATGGCATTGGCGCTTGGTGCAACACCTCGGCAAGCAACGCTGCAGCAGGTGAAGAGGACTTTGATCATTGCACTCTCACCAGTCCTGGACAATACAAAGACTGTGGGTCTCATATCTCTTCCTGGCGCAATGACCGGTCTTATAATGGGAGGTGCTTCGCCTATGGAAGCCATTCAGTTGCAGATAGTTGTGATGTACATGCTTATTGGTGCTACCACTATCAGCAGCCTCATGTCAACATACCTCTGTTGGCCTGTGTTTTTCACCAAAGCTTACCAGTTGCAGCCCATGGTCTTGGTGGACTAGGCAGAGATACACCTCCCTTGATGTTAACAAGCCCAACTTCACAGGAAGCATAAGATCCTTGTAGTTTTTCTTCGATATCTAGCTTCTGCAGTAGGTGGTGAGCAGCCATGGTGTCAGAAGTTGGTCCATAGGTTTATTTTGCACCTGCTGTGGAAAGCTCATGGGGATATTAGATCCCTGCTATCAGACAATCCTATTTGCTTCAGTTAGTGGCCTGCTAAGTAGATAGTGAAGTAGAGATGGATCGGCATTATGTATATTATTTATTTCCTGCCTACAATTCATGATTCAGCCAAGAAGCCAATGGTCAAATGGGCCTCTTCTCCAAGATGAAATCCAATTCCATTGCAATCTGTGCAAGCTTTTGCTTAGACCTAGTGATGAAATTTACGACTTGTATGTTTTTGTGTAGCCCAAGATGGAAAAATTAGTGTCGTCTTTTGATTTGTGGCCTATGGATTCATGGTCTGAGAAATGGAGGACAACCTGACTCCACTAAAAACAAAGACATAAACCATAGATCCAGTCGTTTGAGCCTGGATCATGGCTGCTCCAAAACTGAGTCATCTGTTTTAAAACATCGGAGAACTCTACCCAGTTGCATTGACTGGGGTGCCCAACCTTTACAGCTCTTGCAATTTACACCAAACAAAATAGGTTTATTTGTTATTTTTCAAATAAATGAGATATATCTTCAATATCAATAAAATAATGTAGATATATTTGTAAAAACTCCTAAATACGATAGTTGACTCTTACAAACGATAGTGTAATACATAAAATAAATTCTATTGAGACATTTCTCATATATAATGAAACATGCATTATATAAGGACATAAAAATATAATTAAAGATTTTTTATATTATTGATCCCGTGCATTAATTTAACAATAAAATAATTTTTAATTTTCACTGGTTGGTTTGTTAATCCACTTTAATATAAAAATTCGGATAACATTATCTTAAATTCTATTTGATGAGATTTAAAGAATTTAATGCATAAACATACCAAATTACACTGAAGTAAAGATGCCAATACAACAGGATGTTTGTATGTAGATAAATCGTAAAAATATAACTATTTTTTCTGTATAAAGTTAACTTAGGAGCGGTTGCCAAGTGTGGAACTGTTGCTTGTGGTAATCATCAAGGTGATTTGATGAAATCCGCCCCGTTCGCGGTGCTTGTGATTATCCATTTAATAATAAAGCGTAAAATCGTTTCAATCAAAAGTATATATGGACCCCACAGAAAGTCCATTTAATAATATTTGCCACAAAAGTGATTGAAATATAGTGTCTCAACTAGTTCCTGTGTAAAAATTATTTATGAAGTTTCTCACTAAACATGTTTCATTAAGAATAATGGATGGGGTGGATTTCATGAAGTCACCTTGGTGGGCCCCTCAAGAGCTGTTGGCGATTGTGGGACCCGTTCTCAGCGATCAGCGCACGAGTTTTGAACGGTTGAGATTATGTCTATGCTAGGACGGCGGATCCTGCCGCGCGTAACGTTGCGCAGGAGCCTGGAATCCGCCTCCCTATTATTCCCGGCTCAACAGTTTTCGAGCTGCTAGGGTTCTGGACTGTCTTCCCTGTTTTTAAGTTTCGAGCGTCTTCCCTATTTTTTCTATCTCCGAAAAGGAGAGTTTCATAACATAAAGAGAGAAGCGGAAAGAAAAAGAGAGCGACAATGGCGACAATGGTAATGACTTCTGAAGTAGATCCGTCGCTGACGGTTGTACGTTTTACATCGGAACTTGCTTGGGCGGATGCTGGCGCGGAGGTTTGATCTTTTATTTATTTATAGTTCTCGTTCTTCTTTCCCATCGCTCTCTGTTGGTATGAGTTTATTGGTGGTGATTCGTTGCATTGGATTGCTGAATTATGTACAGCGCAAAAGTGCCCTAATTATGTGTCCTCTGATGTTTTTAACGCCTGAAAATCAAGCGGCACAGCCAATTTTTTTATTTTCTGCACTTTTGCATGTGTGAGATACACGAAAAGAAGAACAAGCACTCAATAGCTCTATCAGCAGGTTCTCACAATATTTGAAAGGATAGTGCTTTTTCGTGTTTCTTTTTTTTAACTTCTTACAACCATGTGTCGTTCAAAGTAAGACTCCCTAGATTGACACAAATATTTAGCTATTCTATGGAAATTATGAATCAAGTTATTATCACAGCAGTAAAGCCCATTTGAAAATTTCTTTTCAATGAGAGCTGATGGTCTCTTGTGGAGGATGAATCCCATCTCATTACTACACCTCCAGCTTTAGCTCCACAAACATGGAGTACGTATATATGTATGCTTTATATCATATTGTCATAAATGCATAAATACATTTGAGGAGCAAGTTTTGTATTTTTTTTTCTTATTTTGGATGAATTGGGCGTCAGACAATTCCATGATTAAACTTTCTTGTTTGACAGGTTGCTGAGCCTCAAGTTACTAGATTGGTCATTGAAGCACAAGACTGCATTGTGATGGGCAGATGGTTGGATTTGGCCTCCCTTATGCTCACATCAGCTGACTTGGTTTTTTCGAGAGTTTCTGAAAAAGGTGCAATTGCAAATTGTCCATGATTACTAAATTTTGTTATGAGTATGCTAATTTCAACTGGCATGAGGTTATTATGCAATAGAAGTGAATATTTACAATGAATAATCATTTCTATGTACAATGGGATGAAGTTATTAGGTGCCTACTTAAGGGGCCATAAGAGTCATCGATATTTCGTGATTTATGTTAATTGAATATTATTCTATTTTCTGTTTTGTTCACTAGATCTGGAGTGCATCTTCACAATCATTTGTAATCTCGTCACAAGGACTGATAGTCCAGATGAGGCTTTAGAGATGGCAAAGCTTATATCTGCAAAAGTCACGCAACAGCCAGCTGACAAGGCTTCATTGCGTTTGAAGATGTAAGGTTAATTTAAAGAATTGAGAATGGTGCTTATGTAGTTGTAGTAAAGAGCTTCTTGCATGCTAGCTACTTATTTTTTAGAGCTCTCAGATCCCTCTGCATGTTGTACTTGTCTCACTGGCCTCTTATACATTGTGAATGTGCTTGGGTTAGTTTTGATATTTTTATTTTATCTCCCTGATCTCAACAGAAACTAAATATAGGTGGCTTCTTTCTTTTTAGAACATTGGCCTATAGCCAACTCGTACCTAATTTTTAGGCTATGGTATATAGCTGATGTGTATTTAGGTGAAAGGTATTTCTGTGATGGTGGCATGCATTCAGCTATTACCCAGGAATCTTAATAGAAATGCATTCCTGTGTTCATTGACATACTGTCTTTTTGCTTTTGGAGAATCAATTATGTTTTTCACTAACAAATTTTCGGCTTGTGTTAGATTGTTCAATCTGTACAACCTGCTGGAGAACCCATACAGCCGTTTCTTTGTTTATATGAAGGCTCTCAATTTGGCAGCTAGTGGAAAAGTTACTGAAAATATTGTACCTTCCTTTAGAAAGATGGATAACTTTTTAAAAGAATGGAATATTGGAGTATTAGACCAGAGGGATCTTTTTCTCAAGATATGTAATATTTTGAAGGAAAACAAAAGGTACATTTTATTATGCAAGTACTGAGTCTAGAATGTCTTTTATTTGGTTATCTTAAGATTTTTACTATTTGCAGTTGATATATATTTTCTTTTCTATCTTTTTAAATCTACAGTTCTTCAAAAGAGATGTTTACTTTTCTGACCAAGTACTTGGCAACATTCTCAAGTGAGGATGCATATGCCATGAGTGAAGCCAAGGAGGAAGCAGTTCAGGCTATTATAGAGTTTGTGAAAGCACCAGATATGTTTCAGGTAAGCTATAGATGCAAGAAATGGATGCCAGCCTATTCATTGCCATTATTAAATGATTTGTTTGTTTTCAAGTTAACATGAGTGAATGTGTCTAGATTTTATGCTAGAATAGTTCTCTTCTTTGGAATAAGAGCTTTTTCTATGGCTTTTGGGAGTCCATTTTTGTAAATTTAATAAGGAAAATATTTGATTTTTATTTTATTTTATTTTATTTTATTTTGGGGTGATTGTTTGCGAAATTCACACAACTGTGGAGCATGCCAAATTGCCAGGCGATTGTTTATTAAATAACAACTTTGGTGGAACATGTTTTGGAAAATCAGACATATGGGAAGCTGTTCTTTGTCAAATAACAACTTTGGTGGAGCAGTTTTTGGAAAATCAGACATATGGGAAGTTGTTGTGTCTGTGGATTTTTAAACTCAATTCTTGACCATTTCTTCATTCAAACCATAGGTCATCAAGTCTCCTTTTGCCACTTCTGACCCACTCATAGTACTGTCTACTTCTCTCTACTTCTAACAGGTTCAGTTCTGGGTGTTTTCACACATTGTTTGTCTAATTCTGTGCTTCTAGAGAATCTTATTCTTGTTCCATCAGTTTTTCCATCACCAGTCATATTTTTCATCCTCATCCATCACAATTCTGTCTGTTACAATAATCATATGTGGTCTTCTTCTTATATCAGAAGCAGGTTGTTCTATGACAATCATACATTAATCTTTCCTTGCAGAGGTGCTTGCCTATCAGTCATAATATGTAGACTCAGAATTGCTGATTTGGAATCCAATACCATATTGCCATCCAAATTGATTCCTTAAAAGAAGCTTGCATAATACATTATAGAAATAGCCCAAGATAATGTCTTTAACAAAGTTTTAGACTATGCAAAATAATTAAATTATAATATGGACATTTGATTGATCCTATGGTATCGCAACCTGATCTCAGCATTGATTTCATACAGGCCTTTTATTTGACCATTGGTCTACTTCTAATCTTCAATTAAGACATCTAGACAACTTGGAGCTGTGAAACATCCTGTTGGTCTAATGTTTCTGACTTGGGTGCTTCTAATTGTGTCTAAATGATATTCTAAGATTTGGTAGCTCATTTTGGAGCAATATCTTTTGCATATATTTCTACTGTAGATGACCACGAGAGAGAGAGAGAGAGAGAGAGAGAGAGAGAGAGAGAGAGAGAGAGAGAGAGAGAGAGAGAGAGATTATAATAAAATCTAGGTTCGTACATGGATTGTATTTACACCACTTCCTCAATATCTTATCAATGGAATGGTTTAGTTCTATTTTCGCAGCAATAAATTTTGATAATGTCCTAGAGCAAATGGCAGATGTTGATTTCCTTGAAATGTTGTCTTTACACAAACTAAAATTGCAAAGTTATCATTGATCTATATTTTGGTTTTGTTTTTTTTTATTTTGATTCTCTTTGCTTGATAACTCAAATTAGGCGAAGCTTTGTTCTCATGATTTTCAATAATTTTCCTGATCTCCATTAAATACCATTTCTACTCTTTAATGATATTATGTCGATCATCATCCTGCATGATATTCACAATTTTGAATGGCTTCTGTTATCCTTCTGAGAAACTGGTTTCAGTAATTTTCCTTTAACTCTTTGGCCATTGCAAAAAATTGAATATGAAACTGCAGGTCACACTTTTGGTTGTGATGGGAAAATGTGTTTCATGGTGGGAAAACATAATACCGTGTAGGAACTGGCTTTCTTGTGTCAGGACTAAGCTATACTGCTGCCTTGAAAACTTCTCTTTTGTACTATCCTTGAGCCTTATTTTCCTCTGGATTCTCAAGCAGGCCATTGTAGGTGACCCAGGGATCTATGTTTCACAGTTCATGCAGTTGGCACACTATCCAGTGTTTTGAGCTGTATTTTTTATGGGTCTCACAGTTGATTGTGATTACCCTTATGATATGTTGAATTAGCAGACAAACTCTTGATCCAGTGGTCCATAATTGAGCTCTCATGCAGAAAGGACAACATGGTCCTTAGTCAATGCAAAGCAAGCCAAATGACTGTGAGGATAAATTCATATAGCTCCTCATAAAGTTCATGGAAAAAGCTACATGATTTGGGTCACCCATAGTGCTACATGCATTGAATCATGCGCTTCAGGATATTTTTTCTAGCTTGGGATTTTGATTCCAGAGATGCAGTGGCTGGGTGGGATCCACTAGGAAGGGGAACTGTGTTTTTTCTTTTTCTCATATTGACATACTAATTTTCTATAGATATGATAATAAAATCAAAGTGATTGGCTTAAGTTATCTTATGAAATTTGATAATATGATATTCATCTATTGGTGTGGTAACAAAATTATTTAGCTCTATGCTTTTTATGATGTATATCAACAATATGTGAAATAAAATAAAAGTTAGAAATCTATAAATAGTACTTAGTAGATAATTATGTAGACTAGATCTGATAAGAATATATTTTTTAATATTTTTTATTTATTTAGCCATGTAAGTATTTTATTTTATATTATATTTTTGATGAACGGTTTAAGACAGTAAAAAAATCAAATAAATGGCTTAGATTTTTGTGTCGAGGGGAATCTGAGGTTACCTAAAATTACCTAAAACTAAGGGGATATTTAGTAATGCCCCTTTTAATTAAATTTTTTTATTTTTTATCCCATGGTTTGGCATTAATTCTGGCTGGTGTGGGTACTTGCTTTATTCTTTTTTTTGTTTTTTTGTTTTTTATTGCCAATTATTAACTTTTCTGTCAAGGAGTTCTTATATGTAAGTTGCCATTATCTTTGCAGTGTGATCTACTGGATATGCCTGCTGTAGGGCAATTAGAAAAAGATGGCAAATATGCATTAGTATATCAGCTTTTGAAGATCTTTCTCACCCAAAGGCTGGACGCCTACTTGGAATTCCATGCTGCAAATTCTACTTTATTGAAAAGCTATGGTATGATGTGCTTGCCGTTTGTTATTTGGGGAAATGTGAGTTTCACTACTGAGTGGAGCCACACATGGCTACTGAGCTGTTGTTTGGTGGCTGAATTTATACTTTAACATGAAGCAAGAATTGTATGGTCATTATCTTCCCTGCTGGTGCACTTACATCTCTTGCTACTACTGGCAAACATGCATTGGATGGTTCTGATTTTCAGTCTCTGCTTGTTCAATGCGTGTCACAGCACGTTTTGCCCGTTATTTTGGAAGACCCTGTTTTCATGGGTAGTAGAAGATAAATATTTATATATTTTCCTTATATGTCACTATAATTTTGTGATGACGATCTATAGGTCTAGTCCATGAAGATTGTATAACAAAGATGAGATTGATGTCCTTGGCTGATCTTAGCTCAGAATGTTCTGGTGAGATTCCATACACCCTCATCAAGGACACATTGAGGGTATGTTTGACCTTCCTGCCCTCCTGTTCTGCTTCTGTTTTCTTGTTCATACCTGTTAACTGGTGATTACTTGTTGCAGGTTAAGGATGATGAGGTTGAATTTTGGGTTGTCAAGGCAATAACTGCAAAACTATTAGATTGTAAGATGGACCAGATGAATGAAGTTGTTATTGTGAGGTGAGATAACTTTAAATGTATGTAATTCTCAAATTTAACATCACTAGCTGGCTAGCTCAAACTGTTTAAAATTGAATGCAAACTCTGTAGGTATGAATCATCAGGATCTTTTAACAATGCCCAAATTGCTAAAGAGGTTTGTGAAACGAAATAATTACTACTTATTACACACGTTAGGTTCAATCACTAATCAAGAAATATGCTCTAGTGAAAATTATTTTAAATAGCCAAGTTCTTCCATGGTTGCGGTGCCCAAAATCTATTAAGAGTATTTTGTGTTCTCTGCATACTGCTGAGATTCTGGAACTATATATTGTTGTGTTATATCATATGATGCAAAATATTAGCATCAAAGGACAACTGGGTTTTTCCCCTGTCACCGTGCAAATTACTTTCAAACTACTAAACATTTGGGCGCATGACAAAGTTACAGGAAACTCATCATCATGTGCATGTTTGCTTCCCTGAAAATTTCTTGCAGTAACCAGTACCTATTGCTTACCATAAATCTCCTTTTCTATTTCTAATCAGCTCCTTAGATTGTTTTTTTTTTAATTATTATTTTCCTTTCTTTGTTTACCAGTGGATTCATAGCATTTTATAATGTTTTTTCTATGTACAGTTATTTTTATTTAGAAAGGTTTATTTGCTGTATTCAATGCTACTTGTTTGCACAGTTCCAGGTTGAGTCCCAATGTTAATGGAGCTTTTGTCCTGTTCATTTGTAATCATTTTCTGGGTTTTGTAATAATCCCCAAAAAAGTGCAGTTAAACACCTTTTCCCTTGTTGAAATGGCCATTTAGATGCTTTATCTTACACTGGGCTTTAAGTTCGAAATTCCTCTTAATCAATAGCTTGGGTGGCCCAAACTAAGGGAAGAAGAGATTAGTTTTGCTCCATTGGCACTTTTTATTCTTCTTTACAGGTTACAAATCTAAATCATCTGTTTGTTTACCTTATCTAGATTAGTTATTTTAATAAATGTTAGATAATTTTAGAATTCAAGTGTTCACTAAGATGCATTTTGCTGTGTTGTAAGGATGATTTTTTATTGTTTGAATGATGAGGTCCATGTAAGTTGCATATCAAGGAATATTTTATTCATTTTATGCTTAAAAGTTTATCTATTAAATGTATGGTGTGGATGTCATATATGCATTATTGTTGGGCCTATAGAGCTTGACCTTACCCTAACTTATGAAATGGTTGACCTTATCTGATCGCCTATAGAGCTTGATGGAATTCCTTTTTTGTTTTGTTTTGTTTGAGACTGATCATTCTTTAACTTGCAGTCGCTGCACGGAACGCATGTTTGGGCTCTCACAATGGAGATCCCTCCGATCAAAGCTTGGGGTTTGGAGGGTAAGATTCTCTTTTCTTTCAGAGCTTAAAATATTTATTTTTGTTGTTTCAGTTAAATTTGGTATAATGGGCAATGAAAGCTATAACTTGCGTATTGACCAATCTTGATGACTTTAACCAATTCATTGTGCAGAGAATGTTTTATGTGATATTGTGCTTAAAATATGTGATGCTCCGCTATGAAAGGAACATTTTCCACCCCCCAAGTTCTGGACAAATTAGTGTCTATCATGCAGATGTTGCTCTATCCTAATATACTCTTTTTATTTATTTATCAGGCAAACATCGCAAATGTCATCAGCACAATCCAGGCTAACAGGACATCTGAGGATGCTTCACAGGCTCCGCAAGGCTTGATGATGCGATAAGAGGAATTTTTATTTGTTATCAGTTTTGCTCTGGTGCCATTTTTTCCCCGGTAAAGGAACAAAAAAGGAATTAAGAGGAAAATTCAGAGCCTGTATGATCTTTTCTATCAGATTTTCAAGGAAAAATTCTGGAGTGAAATACACATGCAACTTTCAGATTGTGCTTAGGTGCTTCATTAGGAGAAATATCAAAGCCAACCATGTTCTGTTTTTTATTTTCCAATTTGATGCCATCTAATGTGCAATAGTCCTTATTGCAGCATCATAGCCTTTTTCATTGACCGTTTTTATGGAAATCAAACTTGGCCAGTACTGAAAAGCGAAAAGAATGCTGTAGAAAATCGATTCTTTACAATCAACTTATCTCCCAAAACAGAAGTCTGTTCTCATAAGTCATAACCTTCTTTTTAGCAAATTGTCAATCAAACAAACCCCAAAACGAGCGTTGTAGAGCTAACCTTCCAAGAAAAACGTGACCACCAATGGAATGAATGATGAAAGGGAAGCGAAGTGCTGAACAAAGCTTCAAATAGCCTATTCTGAACCCGTTGATCTACCTAATGGTTCACATCAATGGTAGCCATATGAGATGTTTTGAGTAAATCGCATGTATAGGCATAGGTACCAAAACAATTCTATAAGAACTACCTAAGCAAAAACTAAAAGGCATGTTGATTTCCACCCTTCCCCACCGCTGTGGCTGACATCTCCTAATACGCCTAAAGGCTTCCAGGTAGCTCAGAAATTTTGAACTGATCTGAATAACCTAAATGATCTAGATGATTTCATCTTTTCTAGGTGCTCTATAACATAAATAATATTAGAATATTATATCTCATAAGTATATCTTACTTTCTATGTTAAATTACATTTTACAATAAACTGCACTCAGCATTTTTAACGTTTGCCAATTTTTTCACAATTGGTTATTTATATAGTAAATATATTCACCGAAATAATATTTGTTAATTTTATTTAAAGTAATAATGTATTTATAAGAATTATAATCTAAATTAGCAACACAAATTATTAACTTGAATGTAACCCAAACTTAATTTAAAATTTATCAATTTAGTTTGATTTGGGTGACGATTTGAGAAAATCGGTTGACTTTTACCCGATCCAAACAGACCCGAGTTGCACCCTTAGCTCATGGACCCCCTTCTTGCAACAGCAGCAAAACCAAACTAGGCAAGAAGCAGCCTTCCAGTAGTCAATTCTGCCATTATTAACCTTCCTTGAAAATATTCCACCACAAAATGGTCCACATCAGCTGCAGCCCTGAGGCACACGAATGGGTACACCGAACACCAAGAAAATGAAGCAATGTTAGTAAGTGACAGGTAAGAGGCACGATAGCTGAGATGGGAACCCCACGCTGACCGACTTCTGAGTCCAACGCTGCCATTGCCTGCCTCCAAATGGGTCTCTCTCCTAATACATCTTGCAAGCAGCAGTCCATATTTGTTCTGTATTTTTCATCGTTCTTTCTTTTTTCTGTTTATTTTTCATCTTTGAGTGGGTGATTACATGTCGAAGAAGGGGAAAGAGGTTTTGGAGCCGTCTCCTTATGCCTACGAAGAGGAGACTAAGGCCAGGCGCAAGCACAACATCCTCATGCAAGATTTCCTTGAGCTAGAGAAGGTGAGATCTGTATTTTTCTATTCTCCTCCATCTCTCTCTCTCTCTCTCTCTCGATTATTTTAAACCTAAATTGAAGAAGATCTGGGTGTTTTTCTTGTCGGGGTTCTCTTGTTGCGTTAATATATGTTGGTGGGTTTTTTTTTTCTCTTTCGATATATGTGATATCTGGATCCAGTCGGACGTAGACTTTTAGACTTTTTTCTTTAATGAGTTTTCAGGATTTATTCGATTGAAGATCTGGAGTTCTCTCCCGTCTTTCTGCCTCGTAGGAATTGGAATTGTTTGTATAGTGTTTACCATTGGTTTTTGGATGTCTTGACAATCATTCACTCTCATGATGCAAGCAAGAATTCCTTTGATGAATGTTTCACTCTCATGATCCAAGCAAGAATTCTTTTGATGAATGTTTCACTCTCATGATCCAAGCAAGAATTCCTTAGATGAATGTTTTTCTGTGGATTTTTTTAGACTCTCGGCGAAATCTTATTTTAGGGTTTTCCTACTGTCTCTGTAATTTTGATTTTTGACTTTCGTGGGGTTTCTTTGATTCTCGGCTAATCTAATAATCCTGAAGTTTTCTCGTTTTCTTTCTATTTGTCTCGTGTATTTTGAAGGTTTATGTTCTTCCCTTCGTTTGTTGAATTTCCAGGAAATCCTTAGCTTCCTTTATTAGATTGTTTTTATTGCTATGAGATTCCCTAATTAGGTGAAGATCTTAAAGGGCTTGGGGCTGTTAATTTGCTACTACAGGAAACTGAATCTATGAAGAAAAGATTGCAAGTGGCAAAAGAGAGGAAACGTGTCCTCTCAGCCCATGTAAGGTAATTATTTTTCCTCTTCCTTCACCATGTTCCCTTCCCGATCCTCCCTATGATGATAACTTCTTTCTTTCTTAAATGCATTGTCAGATTCTTACGGCGGAGGTACAAATACTTGACGAAATACCCAAGTGCAATATTCCCACCAGAGCAAGACCATCATCCTGCCCATCCTCGAAATTCTTCCAGAGTCCGATTGAAGAGCTCGTCAAGCAAGGAAAGGAATTTCAAAACAAAGCAGACATCTCCAGTTTTGGACTTGAACCAGATATCCGCACCGGTGACATATTCCGTTTCCTAGGCTTGATTATTATTACATTTTTAGTTTTTGATTTTATATTAAATCTCCCAAGAATTCTTGGCGAATATTTTGTTTTTGCCCTGCTGATCCAAGAAAAATCCAACCACCGATGAAATGGAAGAATGAAAGAAATGCCCAACTGCTAATAGCTAGTGTTCTCTTTGTCGGTAATTAAGAATATATTGGCGCTCCCACAATAAATAAATAAATAAATAAATCATTTCTCCTATTGAGGACCCAAAAATTAAAAATAAAAATAAACCAATGAAAGTACGTAATAAATTCAAATAAACATAAACACATTTTTAGCACACACTCAAAGCTCACCGGCGAAGCTTATCAGTCTTACGATCGAACGAACCTACATAAGGTTCGCAAACGCCAAGCCTTGAAGAGCCAACCGTCCACAAAAATCAAACAAACAATGTAATGAGTGTTACTATTCCATGCTAATCATCTCTCAATATCAATGTAAAAACTATTCTATGCTAATCATCTCTCAATATCAATGTAAAAACTATTCTATGCTCTAATCATCTCTCAATATCAATGGAAAATATTATTATTTTTCCTTAACTGGTTTGGTTTGAAGAGATTGATGTTTTAAACTAACTTTGAACAGCAAACTTTTCATATGCTTTCTACGCACTTTTATATATTCTATGCAACCTATTCATTTTGAAGTAAAAACGATGTTTTGATGAAATCCATCATATTTTCCACTATTTATATGAAATATATAATTTATGCATGCTTATGCCCACATTAAGTATTAAAAACTTAAAAGTGCTACACACACACACACTCCAAGCTTCCGATTATAATGATTTCAAATAATTTTATAATTTTCTTAGCATATATAAGTTTCTAATCATAATAATTTATGGCATCATTAATAAATGTATATTCTATAATTGATAAGTTGTATGGATTCAACTGATTGTGCTGTATCACTTCCCATGAATTGGTGTTTTGCAAAAGCAGGTATGTTAGAGAAAGGAATTCTTTTTTTGTTTTTTCACTCCTGCTAATTAATAGGATATGTGCAGTCCTCTCTTCAACAATCAGATACTTTCTTTACCATTACATGCATTTCAATTATCAATTTACATTTTTCATTTAAAAAATTCACACCAGTCGCTTAACATCCAGACCAGAGCCGGGGAAGAATCAAGTACATCGAAGTTCAGAATCGGAAAGATAGAGCATTGCAAGCAGCTTAAGATCCACGCCATGCTGCGAACCATGCAATGCACTTGGTTTGGTTTCTGGCAGATCTTGGCGCCATCCTCACACATCTTGCAACGAATCAACCATCATTGAAAACGAAGCCCACTGGAGAAATCAAGAACCTATTAAACATCTTATAGCAAAAGAAGGAAAAATTAACCAATTCAATTAAAGCCTGAGAAAAGTGGAACGAAACCCCTTCAGAAAGCAAACAATGCACCACCATTGCAAACCAAGTCCCACTGCAGAAATCAACTACCTATTGGAATCGAAATAGCAAAAGGCGGGTTGGATAAGGAGAGAAATATGTCGCTCTGCACATCTGGGAATAATTATCCAAAAAATGTTCATCGGAACCACCTTCAATTATGCAAGAACTAGAAGGCTCCTCGATTTCCGCCTGCCCAGTACCATTGGAGCCCATCGCCTCATACATCTTGTGCATCCAAAGCAACCAACAGATGCGACACGCCTTGAACAGCAAACCATTCATCAAAATTTAAAAAAATAAAAGATAAAAAATCTTATTACAGGATGAAAAATGAAAGCAAAACCCTTATTCATGTTTATTATGCCACCCAACGATCCACATCAGTTGAAGACCCTGAGATCAATGCAAATATCCACAGGTCTATATGAGCGGAAACTCCTTTCTCAGAGGAACTATTGATTTCCAGCTGCCCAGAGCTGCTGAAGCCCATCTCTTAATGTATCTTGCTACAAAACCTATCAGAATGATGAACCATTTTTATATCCAGTTCAGGTCCAACTATTTTGAACTGTAATATTAGTATGACATAATTATGATATAATAATTATTTAAAATTTTTAAATTTTAGAAAGTAAATATATATATATATATATATATAATTATATGCAATATGAATAAATATATGAATAGTGTCAGCTTTCTTCGCACTGCTATACACAGTGGCTACTTATATGGGACGCTACTTTATTCATTTTGGATGGTATAAGTCAAAACCCTGAATGGGTTATTCTCGCTGCTAGCAGGGTGGGTTGAATTTGGGGCATTGCATGACCCATCATTCACAGAAATAATGTCATGCAAGTGGGGCCCATCTGACGCTATTTGAATATGTTCGGAAACCAAAAGTTGACGCCCCATTTCTGGTTGTTGGGATACTGATAATAGCCCTCACTTGAGGAAAAAATTTGAGTTTGATTGCCCTACAATTCCTCAGTACAAATTTACCTAAATGCAGCTCTAACAAGAGTTTGCCATCTAACTGGAATATAATTCGAGTCTTGGGAGCAAATCATACTTGAATATTTGGGGGTAGAGATTCCGACCTTGCTTGTCACCTGAATGGGTTTCCCTATTTCTGGACCTGCAGGAGGGTTTTCTTCTTCCCGTCATCTTGCAGCTGATCGTAATAGGGTGGCAACGATGATACGTTTCAATGTTAGCCGCTGCCAAGTTTGAGAGTAGGCGTATTATTATTATTTTTTGGGTGGGCGGGGGCTTAAAGGGAGGCATGAAGAAAAACGAGGCTCTTCTGCAGCTAACGGGCCAGCCACAATGCTTTGCCATTTTCAAGGGAGCAATTACCATTTCGCAACTTTATAAAAAACAAATGCTTGGACCAGACTGGTTGGACTGGTTTTAACGGTCCAAACAATCTGAATGGTTTTCTATATAAAAATGTCACCACCAATACATGGAAGAAAAAGTAAGAACCACCTAAATCCGAACCATCAATAGCCAATTCTATAAAATCACTAATCTTCATCATAATTCACATCACACTAGTCCGCGTCAAATGTAGCCCTGGGATCCGCAATGGGTGCCTTAAGAAAATCAAGCTAAATTTATACCATTCCACTCAAGTCACAGGTATAATAGCAAAAACAATGCCACGAGTCGTTGATTTCTGTCTGACTACTACCGCCCAGCTGCTTCCTAATGCGTCTTCAACCCACAGAAGCAATCAAACAAGCATCAACAAGAAATGGGTCCACACCAACTGTACCCATTGAGAATTACAACTGGCACTAAAAAAATTGAACAATATTTGCCACCCAGCATAGGTCACATGAATGGGCATTAATAAAGCCAAGATAATGTTATGGGAACCGCTTTTGCACGTGAACCAAAAACGCATGTTAACTTCCACCCCTTCCCAGGTGCTGATGCCACCTAATGCACGAAAACACACGTTGATTCCCACCTTCAATGATTTGCCATGCCTCCTAACACACCTTGCAAAAAAAATCAACACAGGTCTTGAGATCAAGCAATATTTACAGGCATATAGTCAAAACCATGTTATAGAAACCTTTTCATGCAAGAACCAAAAAGCTTGTTGATTTTCGCCTTATCAACCTTGCAGATGCCCATCACAATGAAAGGAGGAATCACGAAATCTTGCAACAAAACCAATATAGGCAATCAGAAAATGGACAAACAAGCCTTTTGAAGAGCAAACCTTCCACGAAAATCTAAACCCAACACACACTGAAAGAAAGCAGGATCCAGCCAATTCTGCAATCATTGACGTTAATCTTCAAAATTATCCACCACACAATGGTAGTCCACATCAACTGCACACCTAAGATTCACAATAGGCGCAATGAGAAAAACAATCTCCACTGAAGCTACGGCGGGTATAAGAATAATAGACAATATAAAATTCAGCAATTCCCTCCATGCAAGAGCTAAAAGCCTTGTTGATTTCTGCCTGCGCCCAGCACTGTTGAAGCCCATCTCCTAAGTTCTCTTGTGATGACATGAACCAACATAGGCACATAGGCAATAAAAAGATGCACCATCAAAGCATTACTTGAAGAGCCAACTATCCTGGAAAATCAAAATGGACGACTAAGAGAAGCAAAACACCCCCACAAGCACCACAGCACCCTAGCAATGGCCAATAATACTCGTGTTAAGATCCTTAATGTGTGCAATAAGAATTCTCTTGCTATGACATGAACCACCGTAGGCACATAGGCAACAAAAGGATGCACCATCAAAGCATTACTTGAAGAGCCAACTATCCTGGAAAATCAAAATGGACTAAGAGAAGCAAAACACCCCCACAAGCACCACAGCACCCTAGCAATGGCCAATAATACTCGTGTTAAAATCCTTAATGTGTGCAATATAAACATATGCACTACTATTTAAAACTCATGGATATTGGTGTACTTTGAAAACATCATCAGTAAGGACCCCTTCATAAAATAGCTTATACAAGGCTCGTAGATTTTTGCCAGCCACCTAATATATCTTGCAACAAAAATCAAGACAAGCAATCAACCACCTCTCTAGAGCCAACCTTCCTAGAAAAACTTCATAACCAATGAAATAGGAGTAAGGAAAGCTTAACCCCTATAGGGTAAAACCAAGCTGCTAATAGCCAGTATTTGTGTTATCAGCAACAATGATCTACACTTAGCAATCCAAATCAGCTAATAGCCAGTATTTGTGTTATCTGCATTTCAAAATATATTCGTGACACAATGATCCACCAGCTCTGAGATACGTACAGGGTTCCACATCATTTGCAGCTCTGAGATACGTACAGGGTTCCACATCATTTGCAGCTCTGAGATACGTACAGGGTGCAATACTGCAAATAATAAAATAGAGCTGCTCTATAGAAGTCACGGCTATGGTATACAAGGGAAAATCTAGATTTAGAAAACCCCTTCACACAACTATAAGGCTTGTTGATTTCCATCAGCCCAGCACCACTGATGCTACCTCCGAATGCATCTTGCAACCAACCAAACCAACAGGGGGTAATCAAAGAATGCACCAACAAGAAGCTCGAAGAGCTAAACATCTAGGAGTGAATCTATAGAAGGAAAGTGAAACCCCCTCGACCAACAAAGCAACATGCTACCTAATAGCCAATTCCGGATGTGTTAATTTGACAGATATTGGCATGAGACTGAAAATTAGTGAAAACAATGTTACAGGCACCCTGTTCATAAAAGAACTGTCAAGGCTTCTCGATTTCCGCCTGCCCAGGACCACTGATGCCCATCTACTCATGCACCTTGCAAACGAACCAACCGACACAATAAATCAAAAATTGCACCAACAATTTACTTCCGGCATGTTGCCCATCGCCAAATGCAGCTCTCTCCTATGTATCTTGTAACCTATGTATCTTGTAACCTTCCAAGGAAAACTTCATAACCAATGAAATATTAGTGAAGGAAAGCTTATCCCTCATGTAAAACTAAGCTGCTAATAGCCAGTATTTGTGCTATCAGCATTTAAGAATATATTGGTGCAGCAATGATCCACACCTAGCAATCCAAGTCATTTGCAGCCCTTAGATCCATACTGGGTTCAATAAAAAAATAAGCAATGTAAAATAAGTAATGTACTGCTCTATAGAAGTCGCAGCTATGTTGTACCAGTGACAACACAATTTTAGGAACTCCACCACACAAGGCTTATTGAATTCCACCTGCCCAGCACCGCTGATGCCTCTCCCCTAATGAATACACCGACAAAAATCCTTGAAGAGCCAAGTGTCCAAAGGAATCTACCAAGCAGCAGAATGGAGGAATCGAAGCAACATGCTAAAATCGACATGATGATACACATCAACTGTGACCCTGAGATCCAAATTGATTTCATTAAAAAAATAAGTAATTCAGTAGCTCCAAACAGGTCACAGATAGTCATAAAAGTGAAAACATTGTTATAGGAACCCCCCCTTCAGGCCTGTAGATTTCCAACTACCCAGGACCATCAATGCCCACCGCCTCATGCATCTTGCAACCAAAAGTGGCTCTTCCTTAACACATCTTGAAACAAAAATCAAGAGAAGCAATCAACCACCAACCTCTAGAGCCAACATTCCAAGAAAAATCTTATAATCAATGAAATGGAAGAATAGAAGGAATGATAAATAAAAACAAATATGCATACATATTCAAACCAAAAAAACTACTTTAATGACCAACAGATTCACATAAGAAATATACCCTCTAGAACCAACATTCCAAAAAAATTCTAATAATGATAAAAAATTAAATAAAACTCAATAAGACCCGATGATAAATATATATATTTAAACCAACAAATTTAGTATAACTTTAGTACATCAACAAATTTAGTATAACTTCACCAAGGACGATCTACAAGAATTAAAGAACAGAGCTATTCATTAATCATTCCAGTCTATATAATCATAGATTTCATCATTAAATGAAACATTTTCAGAGATTTCAGATAAATTATCAGAGTATTCAGAATAATTAAAGTTATTATCTTCAAGAGGTGTATTTAAATCATATATTAAACATCTTATTTCAAATAAGAACCATTCTAACTCATGAAAAACTTGAGACAAATAAAACCATAAAAGAGGTAGAGATACATAAGATTTAAGCTAATAACATGTCAATCTTTTGTTCTATTAATTGAATTTCCTTATTAATGTGCTTCACTGATGATTTTAACATGTTCACAATTTGCAGGATATTAATATCATCATTAGGATAATATTTGTAAATTTTTTCAATATTTTGTAATAATTGATCTCTATCTGACCTTAAAAATGTAAGCTCAGCACGCATAGAATTTATGTACTATCTTTTGAAAAGAAATTCATTGAAAGAAGATATCTTACATGAGAATAACAAGACTTTGGACTTGAGAACTTGAGAGAAGATCTGGACTTTTTTATCTTTTCTCCGATGCTTCTCTTGATACATTGACTATTTATAGACCTAGTCCTAAGATGGATAAGGATCGGAAACCGGACTTAAGGTACAATGGAATCCACAACCTCATCCGCAAACGGACTTAATAAACTTTGAAATGCAAAAAGGTATAATAATTACAATATGACAAATAGTGTTTCTGATAAAAAGTGACATAAAGGAGATATAAGTGGTTGAAACAGTAGCTAGATAAGGATGAGCTGTCTTCAGAAGCATCTTCAATAGTCTTTAGAGATAATTGCTGTTTGCCGACACTTAGGCCGACGAATGCATGTCATCAGTGGATCGCTCAGCAAAGGATACTTCTTGATCTTCATCAGGGAGCTGAGAGCAAAATAATAACTCATATGCCTTGATTTTCTGTTCTTTAGTGTCTAACCATGAAAAATCCTTTTTTTTTATCATGGCTAGAGTTGCTTTAAGAGCTCTTTGAGATTGGGGAATAGTTCGAAGATGATTTATTTCTTCAATTGACGACATAACGTCTGGAGCCAATTCTTTTGCTCTTTGCAGTAATGCTTGCTGCTACTCTTGTTGAGTGGATAATAATTTGGCGGTTTTAATTTGCTCAATTAGATATTCAAAATTGAACTTGTCCAACATTTTGAATATGATGCAATAGACATATAATGGTGACAAAATTGATCCATACTTTTGGATTTGGTTTCAAAAATATATTCCCAATGAACAATCCATGGAATTTGGAATTTTTATACTACTTTTAAGACATCATTGGAAATGGAAGATGAGGTTGAATTTTTCCAAGAAAGCATATTTCATGCAATCCCCAAAAATCCCAAAATTTATCCAAAAATTATTGAGGAATAGGCTGGTTTGGATTGTCTAAAATAATTCTAATCCACCATGAGTGAGAAAATCTGAGAATTTATCTGCAAAGGCTATAACTCTATTTATAGGTTGGATGGTTCTGTTATTAATATAGAATCCTAAAAAGTTTATATCTATTTGAAATATTTTCATTTTTCTTTGGGACAATACTAATCCATTTCTTTTTACAGCATCTATAAAGATGTTTAAGTGTTTCAAATATTGTTCTATGGATGAAGAAAATATTAATACATCATTTATATAGACAATTAAAAACTTATGATAGGTTGAGAATATTTCATTCATGATTCTTTGAAATTCTGAAGGAGCGTTTTTTAAGCCAAATGGCATAACTCTCTATTCATAATGACCAAAAGGAACTGTAAAAGTTGTTTTATACTGGTCCTTTTCTGATATTTGAATTTACCAATATCCATATTTCATATCGAATTTTGAGAATACTTTTGCATCAACAATTCCGTTTAATAAATCTTTTTTGTTAGGCAAAGGATAACTTATCCATTGTAATACTTTATTTAAGGGTTTATAATTTATGATTAATCTTGGAGCTCCTCTTTCTAATTCTGCTACGTTTTCTACATAAAAAGCAGTACAGCTCTAGGGGGATTTACTTGGTGTTATTAATGACTTGTTTAATAAATCTTGTATTTCTTTTTGACAATATTCTAATAATCTAGAATTCATTTGACTTGATCTAGCTTTAGTACTTATAAATTTATCTTTAAATCCAATAACATAAGGGAGAGATACTATGTGTTGC
The DNA here is from genome assembly GCA_036873735.1 of Pouteria campechiana. Taxonomy (NCBI): domain Eukaryota; kingdom Viridiplantae; phylum Streptophyta; class Magnoliopsida; order Ericales; family Sapotaceae; genus Pouteria; species Pouteria campechiana. The sequence goes on from JAYJMB010010346.1 coordinate 27,385, forward strand.
TTTTTATTCCAGAAAGCATTTGGGATCTTAGAACATACTTCTTTGGATATATATATATATATGAATAAAAATCTTGTAATTGTTATTTAAACATATCTTTAGAAAAAATAGTTTCTTTTATATGATATAGGTTTAACGGACTTAACAAACTTTCAAATCCAAAAAGGAACCATCATTAAAAGAAATAGATGGAAAATGTATAAAAGAACCTTATAAATTATCAATCTATAAAGATTTACCAATATATATAAAGGACATATCTCCTCTTATAGAACAAAACAATTTGGCTAACGAAAAACTTATAGAAATAAAAAATAAACTAGAAACTACTATACCACAACAATCTGTTTATACACCACAAATAACTACTCGAACTTCAGAATTATCCTTATTATCTAAAACACCAGCCATAACCTTACCAACTACCTCATATTCTCCTATAAATTTGATAGAAGAACCTAAAACTTATAATTTTTCTCAACCAATAAGATATCTAGATAAACAAAAAAGAGAACATAATAAAGATATGTATTCTATAAACACTATAATAAATACATATGATAAAAATTACATAGCCATTATCTTAAAAGACACCCTCTCAAGATTTAATGAATAATAAAATATACTTTAATAAAGTACATATTTTATTGGAAACCAAATCTATTTCTATTGAGCATAATCAAAAAGAAAATGCATGGCCAACATATTCCAAAATCATTATTAGAAAAATTATTCCTTTAGAACAATAGTATTATCAAAACCCTAATCAATTATTAAGATTTTCTTCTTCGTCTTTTACCTCTTCTATTTTTCTTCATCCCACTTATAAAAATGCTTTTAATTATTGAGATTATAGAGAAGCATGATATAGAACTTTTAAAACAAAATCTAGTATTTTCTCACTCATGGTGGATTAGAATTATTTTAGCCAAATCCAAACCAGCCCATTCCTTAATGGTTTTTGGGGATTGCGTGAAATATGCTTTCTTGAAAAAATTCAACCTCATCTTCCATTTCCAATCGAAGATTGTATTTCCAATAATGTCTTAATAGTAGTATAAAAATTCCAAATTCCATGGATTGTTCGTTGGGAATATATTTTTGAAACCAAGCCCAAAAGTATGGATCAATTTTTTCACCCTTATATGTCCATTGCATCATATTCAAAATGGTGGCCCAAGTTCAATTTTGAATCTCTAATTGAGCAAATTATCTCTAAAGACTATTGAAGATGCTTCTGAAGACAGCTCATCCTTATCCAGCTATTGTTTCAACCACTTGTATCTCCTTTACGTCACTTTTTATCAGAAACACTATTTCTCATATTGTAGTTATTATACCTTTTTGGATTTCAAAGTTTGTTAAGTCCGTATGTTGATAATGTTGTGGATTCCATTATACCTTAAGTCCGAATGTATCTCTACCTCTTTTTATGGTTTTATTTGTCTCAAGTTTTTCATGAGTTAGAATGGTTATTATTCGAAATAAGATGTTTAATATATGATAGAATAGTTATTATTTGAAATAAGATGTTTAATATATGATTTAAATACACCTCTTGAAAAGATAATAACTTTAATTATTCTGAATACGCTAATAATTTATCTGAAATCTCGGATAATGTTTCATTCAATGATGAAATCTATGATTATATAGACTAGAATGATTAATGAATAGCTCTGTTCTTTAATTCCTGTAGATTGACCCTGAAATGGTATCAAAGCCTGGTTACAGAAAATCTGGAAATAATCTTTAGAAGATCATTATACATCTATGAAGCTAAGTTTCTCAATAAAAGCCTTATAAATCCCGCTTTGATGAAGGACTGTCGCAAGGGTTCATTGGCTTAGACGAGAGTAATTAGTCTTAATTCAGAGATCTAATATAGCCTTTAAAAAATCTTTTTCCTGGATCTTCATCCTCCTCTGAGTCAGAACAGGATAAAGAACGTAATATTATTAATATTATTAAATCTATGTCATTAGCTGAAATACAAAATGTTACTGGACAATCCTATGATAATATTGAATCAAGTATTGAAAATTGAAAAATTCCAGAAGTACCTACTAAAGAATTATATAAAGTTGGAAGCTTTGATACTAAAAGACAATATATAATTAGTACCGTAGAAATGACTATAGAATGCCAAGGAGGAGAACATAAATTACAATTATTATCAAAACCAACAATAAAAGAACTTATTAGTCAAAAGTATAAATTTTACATTTCGTATTAATACAAATAGCAGCTCAATTTCTAATAAGGGCAGGACTTCAAGCTTCAGTATTAACATGTTTAAAAGATGACAAACATAATAAATTCTTAGATTCCATACGCAGAATAATTCAAAATTCATTACACAATGGACCAGTATATTTTAATAGTTTTCTAAACTTTTCAGTAAGTTTAACAGATACAAATATACTAGATATTCTTACTTTATTATTACAAACATAAGGATTTGATATGAAATTTAGATCAAAACCAGTATGTATTCAATACAAAATATATTATAAAGCCATGAAAACCTTAATGCCAAAATCTTTAGTATCTCAAACTAAAGGAGAAACTCCATATTTTGTTACAAATCCTATCCACAGAACTATAGAAACTAAAAAAATATTATTGAGTGATGTAAAGTTACTATTAGAATGGACTATTAAACAACGGGTAGAAAGACCCATTCCTACACAACAATCCCACGATATACAATAATAATTGAGTCAGAAAATGTAGTAGTATTACAATTACAACCTTTAAGAACGAAACCGTCAATACAGATACAATCAAGACTCTTAACCTCTTCAATTCCAAGAATTATAATTCCTAAACCAATATCTCCGCCAAAAAAATTGACTTCAGTAATACCTTCTCATCGATTACCAATATTGTCTGACGAAAATGATATTGTTAAAAGACAACCTATAGAAAATATCAGTAATCAAAATAATAATCAAAATAATACACAATCAAATCAAGAACCAAAACCATCAGAATCTGATTTTAATATTAATATATTAAAAAATAATGATAAATATAGAATAAATGAAACCCTAGCAATAAAAGAATTTCAATCGCCACATCAAGGAACTTTGTCAAAAAATTTAAAAATAAAATAAACTAAATTCAATAAGACTCGATGATAAAAATAAAAATAAAATTCAATAAAACATGATAAAAAAAATTAAATAAAACTCAAGAAGACCCGATGATAAATATATATATATATATTTAAACCAACAAATTTAGTATAACTTCACCAACCAATTAGTGCTATAAACATATACACAATATACGTTAAATAAATCTTATTTTGATGATTTAAAGGTTTTTTGAATAATTGAAGAACACAAAATTTAGAGATTTTCATCTCATCATTTGATTGAGACAAAAATTGTTATTATTTGTGGTTGATAATGTATTCAAGATCATTGATCTTTTCAAAAAAATTATTTTTCTAAAATTTTTATTTTATTTTTTATTTTTAAAAAGGGATTTTTTGGGGAAAAGCCTAAATTGACTTTTCCCCAAATGCAACACTTTTAGGATTTAAGTCATCATAATATCAACATGATTGCATACCTTTAGCATTATTTTTCATCCAAATATTCTTCAGCATTATTTTTCATCCAAATATTTTTAATCATAATATCAACATGATTGCATACCTTCAGCATTGTTTTTCATCCAAATATTATTCAACATTATTTTTCATCCAAATATTTTTCATCTTTAATTAATCCCTAATTTTTAATTAAATTAATAATGAGGATTGTGCACTTGCAAGCTATTATAAAATGGACTATCAAGTTTTTGGCTCCATTGTCCAGGAATGGTTCTAAATTGATTTAATTAGGTTTAATTATGATCTTTCTTTTCTTTTATTTTTTTTGTATATATATGTATATATATACTTTTTGATAGGCTTTAGAGAGATATGCCATGATGTGTACGGGTGTATATGCTCTAGAGAGAGATGAAGTTTGTGGGATTATGAAGTGAATTTGATCATGCTTTGAAGTGATTTGGAATATCATCTTTTGAAGGTTCATTTTTAAACTCAATGAATTTGATCATGCTTTGAAGTGATTTGGAATATGATCTTTGAAGGTTCATTTTTAAACTCAATATATATGTGTATGTGATTGGTTTTGCACTTAAGAATATAGCATCATGGGTGAAGTGCATATGAATTCCTTGTGTTTAGTGAAGTGCTTGGCTTATGATTTGTTGAATTTCCATGATTCATGCTTCATGAATTGTTCATGGGAGTGTTGCCAAGTATGAAAGATGCATTGAACTTGTGTGTGAATGAGGTGCTTGCTAGGTGTTTGTTGAAATGCCTAAGTAGAAGTTTCATTGAGAAACTGCTTGCTTGAGTATTCTTGGTTATCTGTATTGTTCAAGTGTTGAAGTGAAGTGCTTAGGAGTGATTTGGGATAACCTAATTTGTGATAATTTATCATATCATGCTTCAAGTGTTCTTTATTTTCAATGTTTGTCGGTATGCCTACTCGAAAGTCTACTACTACTAGACTGTTTAAGAGACGGAGGGTGGAGAGTGAGCCTACCTTTTTCAATGAGCAAACGGAACAGCTATATACTACAGCCATTGTCAATCGTGAAGGGATACAAGAGGGGCATCGACATACACTGACATCCAGAACAACAACATTCAGAGGCATTGACAGAGATTTGTGTTTGCCAGGATTGATGAAGGGATGAGAGGGATTTGACGTGGAGAAGAAGGGTTTGGAGTGTAAAAAAGAAGGGGAAAGAGGGGTTTTGGGTTTGGAGAAAAGAGGAGTGGAATGGGGTGAGTGCGAGTGGAGTTTTTTTTGAATGGTTTCGAGGGCAAACGGTGCCAGGGAGACCCCGCTGCCCCATTTGAATTTTTTTTTTTAATTTCACTCACCTCTGCGCCAGTGGTGCCGCCACGCTGCCTGCTTTAGCTCCTCCTCTTTTCTAGCACCTTGTAATGATTCTTAACTTTGAAGCTTTATGTGCTGTCCTCCCCTTCTTCAAGACTTTGTTGAATCACTTTGATTTGCTCCACAACTCCATCACTTACATTATGTGATCCTCGCTTTGAATCCTCATTGGTTTTGCTTCCAATTCACTTACATTAAGTCTTCAACCTGTCATTAACACAGAAGAGCAAATTATTCATTGCAAAAATTCAAAATATAACTAAATCAAATTTTCTTAATCTCATTCATATAATTTGTTTACTAACATATATGTGAAGCAAACAAATCTAATTTCAATATCAAAAACTAACTTTTATTATGAATTTATATATAATAATATGAAAAATCATCAAAAAGTAATTTACTTAAAATTTTTTGATAAGCTTTGATTATACAAGTTTGTATATTTATGGATCATTATATATGCATCATCATATGTTCATATTTTAAATGTTTACATGTTTCTTGATTATTTTCAATTTATTTTAAATTTTTAAATAATTTCTTTAAATCATGGAAAAGGAAATTATACATTCAATGAGGTTTGGACGCTAGTTCAAACAAATAGATAATTTGTAAGAAAACGATAATATGGCCAAATTTATTGATAAATTAAAGCTAATATGGATAATATTTCCAATGATATCAATAAATACCTCCAATAATAATGATAGAACTTGACAATTTATCATGGTCGATAATTAATGGGTTGCAACCCCCAAATCCAACAATACCTATCTCCTAATGCATCTCGCAACAAATTCAACAGAGGCCATGAGGTCTACCAAGGTTGCAATAAGAAAATAAAACAATATTTGCTACCAAGTCACATGCATTGGGATAATAGCCAAAACAATATTATAGGAAACCCCGTCATGCAACAAATAAAAATCTTGCTGATTTCTGCCTGCCTAGCAATCTTGAAGCCCGTCTCCTAATGCTTCTTACAACAAAACCAACCAACAAGGCAATCAAAATATGCACTAGCAACAAGTATTTTGAAGAGCCAATCTACCAAAAAATCTAAACTGCAGAATGAGAGAATAGAAGGAAACCAAAATGCCCTGAAGTTCTGAACCAAACGGCCGATAGACAATTCTTTGCTCATTAATCTTTAGAATAATTCTCCACCCAATAGTTCACATAAATGGCAGCCCTAAGATCCACATCTGGTGCAATTAGAAAATCAATCAATAATCATCATCCTTAAATTTTATGTAAGTCAAATTTATAGGCATAACAGATAAAACAGTGTCCTAAGAACACCTTCAACATGAACAAAGAGGCTTCTCAACTCAACTACCCAGCACCATTGATGCCAGCTTTCCAATAAGGATAACAACCTACAGAACGAAAGAATAGAGAAAAGGAAAACCCTTTCAACCTAGCTGCTAATAACCAATTCAGTACTCATCAATATTTGGAATAATCCACCGCATACTTACCCACAGTAATTGCAACTCTGAGATAACACGGTAAGAAGATTGGCAAAATAATTGTTCTACATGAGCCAGAGGTAGAAATAAGAGCAACAGGATACCGCTTCATGGAAGGAACTAAAAGGCTACTCAATTTCCACATGCCCAGTACCTCACTGACGCCCATCTCCTGCAGCATCTTGCAACCAAAACCTACAGAGGCAATCCAATACTGCACAAAAAACAATCTTTGAACAGCCAACCTCCCAAGAAAAATTCAACCTCCTACAGAATAGAAATTTAGAAAGAAAAACCCCATTGAGCGAGAATTGACTAATCTAATAGAATAATTCCATCACCAACAGATCCACACCACTCTGAAACCCTGAGATCAATGCGAGTAAATCAATATTTATGGTTCTATAAAGTCAATCAAAAGGAATAATGGCCAAATCAAAATTCATATAGAAACTGTTGAAGCCTACCTCTGAATGCATCTGGCAACAAAACTAAGCAGGACAAGCAAATCAAACGATGCACCAATAACAACCCTTTCGAAAAACCAACCTATCAAGAAAATCTAATGCCCAGCGCAATGAAAGAATAGAGGGAAAGAAAAATAAAACCATCAATCACAGAACCAAGCAACCAAAAGCCAATTCAATGCTCATTGATCCTTAGAAATTCAGCTACTCAATGATCCGCACTAATTTGCAACCCTGAGATTAATGCAATAAGAAATATTTATGGTATTATATAGCCACACAGGCTTAATAGCGAAATCAAAATTTATATAGAAAACCCCCTCCGAAAAGAACTAAAAGGCTTGTCAATTTCCACCTACTCGGCACTGCGAAGCACATCGCCTAATGAAGCTTGCAACAAAACCAAGATAAGCAAATCAAAAGATGCCTATCAAAGATCCCAACTATCAAGAGAATCTAACACAACACAATGAAAAAATAGAAGGAAAGCAAAACCCCCTAAACCTCTGAACCAAGGCAAAGCCATATACAGCCAATTCTGCAATTATCAATCAATTGCGGCCCTAAGAACCACAATTGGTGCCATAAGAAAATGAAAAAAATTTAATGTTCCAGGCAATTCATAGGGTAAATTAATGTTTATGGTTCTACATAACTCATGGTCGGAGCCTTAGAGGTGTAATAGCTAAAATCAATTTTTACATAAGACACCCTCTTCCCAGGAGAACTGAAAGGCCTGTTGATTTCCACCTTCCAGTGTTACACTGACGCCCCTCTCCTAATGCATCTTGCAGCAAAATTAAGACAAGCAAATCAAAAGATGCACCAACAACAAGCCTGTCGAAGAGCCAACCTATCAAGAAAATCTAACAACCAACACCATCAATGGCCAGTTCTATTGTTGATCTCTAGAATACACTGGTCCACATCAATAAAAATCCTGAAAAGGAACATCAAGAATGTTTATAACATTCCAGAACTGACAGGTTGAGGCATAATAACAAAAACAATGCAGTAGGAACCCCCTTCATGCAAAGACAAAAAGGCTTGTTGATTCTTTACGACCAAAAAATCCTCTTGATTTCCACTTGCCCAGTGCACTGCATTTCCTATTGTATCTTGCAACAAAACCAAAACAAGCAAATCAAAAGATGCACCAACAACAATCCTTTTGAAATTCCAACATATTAAGAAAATCTAATACCCAACACCCTGAAAGAATTGAAGGAAAGTTGAAGCCCCTAAGTCGCTAAAATAAGCCAAGCTGTCAATGGCCAATTCTGCAATTACTTATCTTTAGAATACCATCACTAGAAGCCCTGAGATCCACATAGGGTGGAATAAGAAAATCCAGAATATTTATAATGCCAACAACAAGCCTGTCGAAGAGCCAACCTATCAAGAAAATCTAACAACACCCAACGCCATCAATGGCTAGTTCTATTGTTGATCTTAAGAATACACTGGTCTTAAATACTACGATAATTTATCTGAATTCTCTGATAATGTTTCATTTAATGATGAAATATATGATTATATAAACTAGAATTAAAAGATTAGCTCTGCTCTTTAATGCCTGTAGAATCATCACAAATGGTATCAAAGCCTGGTTGAAGAAAGTCTAGAATATAATCTTTAGAAGACCATTATAGATCTCTTAAAGAGTTTCTCCTTTAGTTTGAGATACTAAAGATTTTGGCATTAATGTTTTCATGGCTTTATAGTATATTCTATACTGAATACATATTGGTTTTGATCCAAATTTCATATCAAATTCTTTTGTTTGTAATAATAAAGTAAGAACATGTATTATATTTACATCTGTCACACTTATTGAAAAGTTTAAAAAACTATTAAAATATATTGTTTCATTATGTAATGATGTTTGAATTATTCCAAGATGGAATCTAAGAATTTATTATGTCTGTCATCTTTTAAACATGCAAATACTGAGGCTTGAAGTCCAGCCCTTACCAAAGGTTGAACAGCTCTTTGTATTAATTCAAAATGTAAAAATTTATACTTTTAACTAATAAGTTCTTTTATTATTGAAAAATATATTGTTCTATTATGTAATGACGTTTGAATTATTCCAAGATGGAATCTAAGAATTTATTATGTCTGTCATCTTTTAAACATGCAAATACTAAGGCTTGAAGTCCAACCCTTGCCAAAAGTTGAACGGCTATTTGTATTAATTCAAAATGTAAATATTTATACTTTTAACTAATAAGTTCTTTTATTGTTGGTTCTGCTAATAATTGTAATTTATGTTCTCCTTCTTGGCATTCTATAGTCATTTCTACGGTACTAATTATATATTGTCTTTTAGTATCTAAGCTTCCAATTTTATATAATTCTTTAGTAGGTACTTCTGCAATTTTTCAATTTTCAATACTTGATTCAATATTATCAAAAAATTGTTTAGTAGCATTTTGTATTTCACCTAATGACATGGATTTAATAATACTGCGTTTTTTATCCTGCTCTGACTCAGAGGAGGAGGAAGATCCAAAAAAAAAATCCTTTAAAGGTCATATTATATCTCTGAATCAAGACTAATTACTCTCGTCTAAGCCACTGTACCCTTGCGACCGTCCTTCGTCAAAGCGGGATTTAAGCCATTGTACCCTTGCGACTGTCCTTCGTCAAAGCTGGATTTATCAAGCTTTTTTTGAGAAACTTAGCTTCAGAGATCTATAATGATCTTTTAAAAATTTGTTCTAGATTTTCTATAACCAGGCTCTGATACCATTTACGGAACAATAAAACGTAAGAAAATATTATGGAGTAATGTAAAATTACCATTAGAATGGACTATTAAACAACAAGTAGACAAACCCATTCCTATACAACAATCCCAAGAGACACAATCAATAATTGAATCAGAAAATAAAGTAGTATTATAATTTCAACCTTTAAAACCAAAACCACCTTATACAGATACACTCAATTATTATTTTGTTCCCAGCTCCCTGATGAAAAAATATCCCAGCCGCCTTGATTTTCTGTTCCTTCTCGTCTAACCATGGAAAATCCTTTTTAATCATGGTCAGAGTTGCTTTGAGAGCTCTCTGAGACTCTTGAGATTGTGGAATAGACCGAAGATGACTGATCTCTTCAATTGATGACATAATATCTGGGGCCAATTCTTTGGCTCGCTGAAGTAATGCTTACTGCTGTTCTTGTTGAGTAGATAATAACTTGGCGGTTTTAATTTGTTCAATAAGAGATTGAAAATTAAACTTCGGCCACCATTTTGAATACGAGGCAAAAGACATATAGGGAAGATAAAATGTGTCCATACTTTCTAGTTTAGTTTCAAAAACTTATTCCCAATGAATAATCCATGGGATTTGAAATTTTGAAACTTCTTTCAAAACATCACTGGAAATACAATCGTCTATGGGAAATGGAAGATGGGGATGGATCTTTTCAAGAAAACACAATTCATGCAAATCCCAAAAATCCCAAAATTTATCTAAAAACCATTTGGGAATAGATTGGTTTGGATTTTCTAAAATGATTCGAATCCACCATGAATGAGAAAATATTGCATTTTGTTTTAAAGAGTTCTATACCATACTTCTCTAAAATCCTAATAATTAAAGGCATTTTCTGACGTAGGATGAAGAAAAATAGAAGAGGTAGAAGAAGAAGAAGAGAATCTTATTAATTGATTAGGATTTTGATAATACCAATGTTCTAAGGGAATAAATTTTCTAATAATGAGTTTAGAATATATTGGCCAAGCACTTTCCTTTTGATTGTTTTCAATAGTGATGGATTTAGTTTCCAATAAAATATGTTCACAATACTTTTTAAGTTTTATATGGAGCAAATGGATGATAAAAATATTTTTGATAGATAATTCTTGAAGCATTTTGAGAGATTTTACACTCTTTATCTCCAGAATAGATAATATCTTTGTTTAAATACTTTTTTATGATAGAAACATCTTCTTCAAAATACTTAATAAATCTAGAGTTATACATTATATGCTTAGAATCAGGAAAAGTATACTCAGAATTTGTGGCCTGATTTACCATTGGAGCTTTTCTTTAAATATTCTTTTGAGCCCTGCAAGAATTCTCTTGCTAAGGAATCAGGTAAACAATTATCTTTTCCGTTAATAAATTCTATTTGAAAATCAAATATGGCTAATAAACCTTGTCATCTTGCAAATATTTGTTTTGAGGCAATATTCTTTATGTCCTTTTGAATAATATTTTTGGCTGCTTTACAATCTATTCTTAATAGAAATTTTTGGTTTAAAATATCACCTTGAAATTTATTAATACATATGACAATAGCTAACATTTCTTTTTTAATAGTCGGATACCTATACTGTGTTGAATTCCATTGTCCTGAGATAAATTGAATTAATTGTTCTTTACCTTTTAAATCCTTTTGTTTAAGAATACCATCATATCCTATATCAGAAGCATCTGTTTCAATTATTTTGTAATAATCAAGATGAACTAAATACAAGCATTGAAGATACTTTACCTTTTCTTTTATATTTTTTACTGCTTTGGTGTGATCTTCTGTCCATTTAGGAGGATTTTTTGTTAATCTTTTTTGTAATAAATGTCTATCATATGCTAATTTTTTATAGAAATCTGATACATAATTTAAACATCCTAAAAATCTTTATAATTTTGTCTGTAATAGTATCTGAAAATTTATCTGCAAAGGCTATAACTCTATTTATAGGTTTGATGGTTCTATTATTAATATAGAATTTTAAAAGTTTACATCAATTTTAAATAGTTTCATTTTTCTTTGGGATAATACTAATCCATTTCTTTTTACAGCATCAGAAAGATGTTTAAGTGTTTCCAATGTTGTTCTATGGATAAAGAAAATATTAATACATCGATATAGACAATAAAAACTTAGAATAGGTAGCGAATATTTCATTCATAATTCTTTGAAATTCCGTTTTTTTTAACCAAATGGCATAGCTTTCCATTCATAATGACCAAAAGAGACTGTAATTTGAATTTGCCAATATCCAAATTTCATATCAAATTTTGAGAATACTTTTGCATCAACAATTTTGTTTAATAAATTTTTTTTATTTAGTAAAGGAGACCTTATCCATTGTAATACTTTATTTAAGGGTTTATAATTTATAACTAATCTTGGAGTTCCTCTTTCTAACTCTGTTACATTTTCTACATAAAAAACAATACAGCAGCACGGGGATTTACTTGTTTTATTAATAATTTTTTTAATAAATCATGTATTTCTTTTTGACAATATTCTAATAATCTAGCATTCATTTGACTTGGTCTAGCTTTAGTACTAATAAATTTATCTTTAAATCCAATTACATAAGAGAGAGATACTATATGTTGCTTTCTATTCCAGAAAGCATTTGGAATCTCAGAACATACTCCTTTGGATATGTATGAATAAAAATCTTGTAATTGTTGTTTAAACATATCTTTAAAAAAAATAATTTCTTTTACATATAGGTTTGTTTCATACAGCATTTGGCAAAAAAATGTATTTTTATAATCTAAAGTTTGTTTTAATTCTTTGATTAAAGAGGATTCTTGAGGTCAATAAAAGGAAAAGTTTATCCTTGAATAGTAGTTTGAATACCTTTAGAGGGAACTAACCCTCTAATATAATTCATATATGCTCCTGAATCAATTAGAGCTATATAATCAAACATAAAATCATCATTGTATTTATCTATAATTTTTACTAATTTTTAGATTTAACAATATTACAAATATTATATGCATGTTGTTGAGATGTTTCTGTAATTTCTAAAAGATTTTTCCTTATTCTTCTTCCTCTGAATCAGAACAGGATCAAGAATGCAGTGTTATTAAATCAATGTCTTTAGCTGAAATACAGTAGCAAACCTATGATAATATTGAATTAAGTAATAAAAATTAAAAAATCCAAAAGTTCCTACTAAATAATTATATAAAATTGAAAGCTTTGATACTAAAGACAATATATAATTAGAAAACATAGATTACAATTATTATCGAAACCAACAATAAAAGAACTTATTAATCAAAAGTATAAATTTTTACGTTTCAGATTAACACAAATAGCAATTTAACCTTTAGTTAGGGCAGGACTTCAAACCTCGGTATTAGCATGTTTAAAAGATGGTAGACATAATAAATTCATCGATTCTATATTAGGAATTATTCAAACTTAATTAAATAATGGACCAATATAATAATTTCCCAAATTTCTCATTAAGTTTAACAAATGTAAATGTATTAAATATTCTTACTTTATTATTACAAACATATAAATTTGATATTAAAATAGGATCAAAATTTGTATGTATTCAATACAAAATATATTATAAAGCAATGAAAATTCTAATGCCAAACTCTTTAGTATCTCAAACTAAAAGAGAAACCCCCAATTTTGTTACAAATCCAATCCATAGAACTATAGAACCTAAGAAAATATTATAGAGCACTGTAAAACTACCATTAGAATGGACTATTAAACAACAGGTAGAAAGACCCATTCCTACACAACAATCCCACAATATACAATCAATAATTGAGTGAGAAAATGTTGTATTATTACAATTATAACCTTTAAACAAAACCACCAATACAGATACAATCTAGACCTACTTTTTCTATCCCAAGAATTATAATTCCTAAACCCCACTCTCCTCAAAGAAAGTCAACCTCAGGAATGCCTTCTCATAGATTACCATCTAATTTTAATATTAATGTATTAGACAACAATACTAAATACAAAATAGATGAAACCTTAGTAATTAAAGAATTTCAATCACCTCATAATAAGGAAAAATGAAAATGGTTTTTCAAAACTAATACTAAAATAGAAAGAGCTAATATTATTAACAAATGGATAAATTATCAATAAAAGATAATAAAAAATTATATCCCATTATTTTCTTGGTATGATAATCAAGTTCTTAAATCAATATTGGATCATCCTCTCAAACACCACCAAGATCTCCATCTCCACCAACACCTACTCCCTGAAAGTAGAAATAATAGATCATTAAAAGAAATAGATGGAAAATGCACAAAAGAACCCTATAAATTATCAATCTATAGAGACTTACCGATGTGTATAAAAGATATATCTCCATTAATAGAACAAAATAATTTTGCCAACGAAAAACTTAAAAAAATAAACAAGTTAGAAACTACAACTTTCACCATACCTCAACAAACTGTTTCTATACCTCAAATTACTACTCAAACTTCAAAATTATCTTTGTTATCTAAAACACCAGCTATAACATTACCAACTACTACTTATTCACCTATAAATCAATCAGAAAAACCTAAAACCTATAATTTTTCACAAGCAATAAAATAATTAGAAAAACAAAAAAGAGAACATAATAAAGATGTATTCTATAAATACAATAATAAATACAGATGACGAAAATTATATAACAACTATCTTAAAAGACACCTCCTCAAGATCTAATGAATAATAAGATGTATTTCAATAAAGTAAAAAACTATTACAAAAGACCATCCCCAATGGATCAACAATTTGAAGAATCAAAACAAAATTCAATAGAGATAAATCCTAATAGTGTGTATAAATGGAATCTAGATGGACAATCATAACATCAATTATGGAACATAAGGACAATCAGACTATCAAATATGTAATACATGTACAAGTATGAGAATATATTCTACAATTCTAAGATCTAGACAAATTCTAGAAAGAAATATTATCAATATTTTAGTATGTTGTTACACAAAATAATTAAAAAGATGGTGGGATATCCAACTAACCCCACAAGAAAAAGCAGAACTATTAAACAACCAAGAACCTGTATATACTTTAGTAATGTTATTTATAATTTTTTAGAAAAAATAGAGGATTATCAATCTTCAATGAGATAAAGATTAATGAGGTTAAGATGTAAAAGATTATCAAATTATAGATGATATAAAGATGTCTTCTTGACAGATCCATCTATTTGTAATAATAAAGTAAGAATATCTAACACATTTACATCTGTTATGTTCTCCTCCCTGGCATAGTCATTTCTACAGTACTAAAGAATTATATAAAATTGAAAGACAAAATTAAAATCTAACACCACCCAACGCCATCAATGGCCAGTTCTATTGTTGATATTTAGACCGGTCCACAACAATAGATGTCCTGAAAAGGAAAATCAATAATGTTTATAACATTCCAGACAACTGACAGGTAAGAGGCATAATAACAAAAAGAAGGCAGTATAGGAACGCCCTTCATGCAAGGACAAAGGCTTGTTGATTCTTTATGACATAAGAATCCTCTTGATTTCCACCTGCCCAGTGCACGGCATTTCCTACTGCATCTTGCAACAAAACCGCAAACAAATCAAAAGATACACCAACAACAACCCTTACGAAATTCCAACCTATCAAGAAAATCTAATACCCAACACCCTGAAAGAATTGAAGGAAAGTTGAAGCCCCTACATCGCTGAAACAAGCCAAGCTGTCAATGGCCAATTCTGCAATAACTTATCTTTAGAATACAACCACTAAGCCCTGAGATCCACATAGGGTGGAATAAGAAAATTGCAAGTCACAGGTAGAGGCATTAATTGTAAAAAACAATGTCATTGGAGCCGACGAAAAAGCTTGTTGATTTCTGCCTAAACAGTGCTGCTGTGGTTGTCTCCTAATACTGCTCACATCAAAAGCTGAAGCCCATCTCCTAATGGCTCCCATCAAATGCATCCCTGAATTCACCATAGGCACAAAGAAAATAACCATAGGCACTACTCAATATAAGCTGCAGATACAAGCAAAATAGCTAAAATAATGTTACAGGAGACCGCTTAATGCCAACAACTAATTATCCCCTTCAAGCAAGAACTATCAGCCTGATTGATTTTCACTGCCTTGAGGAGCCATACTTCTAAGAAAATCTAGCACCTAACAGCACAGAAGAATAGAAGGAAAGAACAAACACTCAAGCCCTGATCCAAGCTGCTACTAGCCAACACTATATGCTCATTAATCTTTTGAATAATCCACCACCAGAAGACTGCAGCCCTAAGATCCACTCAGGATATAGAAAGAATGTTAAAGTTACAAGAGCTCTTTTCCCACAAGAACTTGACAATTTACTCCCACACAGCAACGATGGTGCCTATCCCCAAATATGCCTTGCAACAAAGCCAACCAACAGAGGAAATCAAATCATACACCAACAATAAGCCCAGCTGGTTGGCATAGTTATAAACCAACAACAAGACCAGCTGGTTGGCATAGTTATAAACCAACAACAAGCCCAGCTTGTTTAAACTTCTGCCTCAGTTTTGAAAAAGGAGATCTCATAAATTTATAGGAACAATATATTAAGGGAACCAATAAAAGTCAACAAAACCTCAAACACGCTCATCAACTTTCTATTATATCTTGTAAGCCCTGAGATTCAAACCAAATTAACTGAGGATTACAACTGCATCCATCATCCAACTTGAGCCAAAAGTTAAACGCAAAGAAGCACAGCAATGAAAGGAAAACCCCTTCCAACACCTCTACCCCATCAATTATGAACAAGGAGATCTCATAAATTTATTGGAACAATATATGAGGGAAGCGATGATAGCCGACGAAACCTCTAACATGCTCAACTTTCTATTGTATCTTGTAAGCCCTGAGATTCAAACCAAATTAACTGAGGATTACAACTGCATCCATCATCCAACTCAAGGCAAAGTTAAAAGCAAAGAAGCACAGTAATGAAAGCAAAACCCCTTCCTACAATCTGCAAAAGGGTTGGATTCCACTATCCTCCAAAGCCTCAATTCGCATCTTGCAGCAATGAAAACAAAAAAGAATTAAAGAATCAAGGAGCATAAACAAAGCCCAAGCATATACATAAACAGCCCAACCTGAAAGTCAAAATAAGACCAAACACCAAAGAAAGAAAGAATAAAAATAAATAAAAGTAAATGCAACCCCCATCATACATTAAGCCATATACACCACCCAACCTAAAAGTCAAAACATGTAGATTTCATGAACATCTTGCAATCTTTCAAAACCAATAATAACTAATAAAAGAAGAAACATATAATCCACAAAACACCCTTTAGAAATAGACAGTTTGCCAGTAGGCAATCTAAGCTCGCTCGTAGTATAATGCCCTTATATTCAAACCAGAACATTTAAGAAAATCTAAAATGTCTTCCAAGTCAGAAAGATAAGCTTAATAAGCAAACCAAAATTTCAAGTAAAAGCTTAATAAGCAAACCAAAATTTCATGTAAAACCCCCTTTCCAACATGTAGAAGGAAATTATATCAGTATTTGCAACAATAGAAGCTTTTAAATTTATGTATAGCCATAATTTTAATTAAAAAATGTTAATTACGCAAACCAAAATTTCATGTAAAACCCCCTTTCCAACATGTAGAATGAAAATAAACCAATATTGGATCCAATAAAAATAATTCTAAAATTCATTTAAAGCCATAATTTTAATAAAAAAAACGTTAATAAGAAGACCATAATTTCATTAAAAAATGTTAATTACACAAACCAAAATTTCATGTAAAACCCCCTTCCCAACATGTAGAATGAAAATAAACCAATATTTGCAATGATAAACATAATTTTTAAAATTTATGTATAGCCATAATTTTAATAAAAAAATGTTAATAAGCAAACCAACATTTCAAGTAAAACCCCCTTTACAACATGTAGAAGAAAAATAAAGCAATATTTGCAACAAAAAACACAATTTTAAAATTGTGTATAGCCATAATTTTGATAAAAAAAATGTAATAGGAACCCCCTTCATGCAAGAACAAAAAATCTTGCTTTCCACCTGCCCTGCATTGCCGAAGCTTGTCTCCTAATGCATCTTGTAACAAGAACCAACCAACAAATGAAATCAAAAGATAACCAGAAACAAGCTGTTTGAAGAGCAACCATCGACCCTGAGGAATGAAAGTAGAGGGAAAGCAAAACCCCCTGAAGTTCTGAACCAAGCTGCCCAATGGTCCACATCATTGGCAGCCCCCTGAGATCGCCATTGGTTAAAATTACGATTCTGATATGCCAAAACGACTTTCTAGGAGCCAAAATCCCTAGCACCATTGATGCCAGTATCCTAACAAATCTTGTGACAAAACCAAAAGAGGCAATCAAAAAAATGCACCAAACAACAAGCCTTGAAAAGCAAACCTTCCAAGAAAGAATAACCACTGACAGAATGAAAGAATAAAAGAAAAGCAAGCAAAAACCTTTCAAGTAAGAAGATAAACAAAATACTTGTTCTATGTGAGCTAGAGGTATGAGAATAACAGCTAAAACAATGTTATAGGAACCCACTTCATGCAAATGCTGCACCAAGCAACAAGTTTTGAAGAGCCAGCCTTCCAAAAATAACCCAACCACCAATGATCCAAACCAATTTGCCACCTCAGATTAATGCAATAAGAAAATAAAGTTCTCAGAATAATTCCATCACCAATGATCCTCACCAATTTGCAACCCTGAGATTACTGCAATAAGAAAACAAATAAATATTTACGGTTCTCTACAGTCACAGTCACAATCAAAATTTATATAGAAATCCGCTGACAGAAGAACCTGAATCACACCAATTTGCAACCTGAGATTAATGCAATAAGAGAATAAATATTTATGTTTCTATATAGTTATCAGAATAATTCCATCACCAATGATCTTCACCAATTTGCAGCCCTGAGATTAATGCAATAAGATAGCAAATAAATATTTATGGTTCTATATATTCACAATCAGATGATTAATAGCCAAATCAAAATTTATATAGAAATACGCTTCGCAGAAGAACTGGAAGGCTTGTTGATTTCCGGCTGCCAAGCCCTGCCTAGTCCATCTCCTAATGCATCTTGCAACAAAACAAATCAAGACAAGCAAATCAAAAGATGCCTATTGAAGAGCCTACCTATCAAAACAATCTAACACGACAACACAAAATAATAGAAGGAAAGCAAAACAACCTAAATCTCTGAACCATGGCCAAACCATCTACAACCGATTCTGCAATTGTTGATCTGTCTAATACACTGGCCCAGAACTCCACATCGATTGCAGCCCTGAGGTACCATAAGAAAATGAAGAATATTCAACATTCCAGGCTAGTACAGGAGTAAATCAATATTTATGGTTCCATATAACACAGTCGAAGAATATTCTACGTTCCAGACTAGCACAGGAGTAAATCAATATTTATGGTTCCATATAACTCACAGTCGGAGGTATGATAGCCAGATTAAAATTTATATAGGATCTCCCTTCCCAGGAGGACTGAAAGGCTTGTTGATTTCCACCTGCCCAGTGTACTGCAAAGCCCACCTCCCAATGCATCTTGAATTAAATCCCCCCTTCCCAGGACGACTGAAAGGCTTGTAGATTTCCACCTGCCCAATGTACTGCAAAGCCTACCACCTAAAGAATCTTGAATCCCCCTTCCCAGGACGACTGAAAGGCTTGTAGATTTCCACCTGCCCAATGTACTGCAAAGCCTACCACCTAAAGAAT
>JAYJMB010010357.1:0-49325 GCA_036873735.1 Pouteria campechiana
CTACAGTGATAGAAGGTAGGTAGTTCTTTGCGATTTGATTATTTTGGATATAGAGGGTTTAGATGTCATTTTAAGGATAGGTTGGCTAGCTAAGTATACAGCTAATGTGAATTATAGGATGAAACCAGTGACATTAGAAATGTAAGATAAGTTGGAAATCATATTTAACAGCTTGCCTAAGGGAAGTACTCCCAAATTAGTAGCTGCATTGAAAGCCATGAGCTAAGTTAGGAAGGATTGCATTTTTGGCATCTATGGTGGATGCTCACAAGGAGCATACATCATTACAAGAGATCCTAGTTGTACAAGAATTTCTTGATGTATTTCCCATGGAGTTGTAAGGATTGCCACCAAGGAGAGAGGTGGAGTTTGGGATAGATTTACAACCCAAAGCTGGACCAATATCAAGAGCTCCAAATCAAATGGCACCAGTGGAGATGGTAGAGTTGAAGAAGCAATTGTAGGACCTATTAGATAAGGGGTTTATCCTATGAAGTGTGTCACTATGGGGAGCCCTAATGTTATTTGGGAAAAAGAAGGATGAGAGCTTGAGATTACACATTGATTATAGGGAGCTCAATAAGGTAATTATCAAGAACAAATACCCATTGTCACGTATTGATTATTTGTTGAACCAACTGCAAGGGGCATGTAAATTTTTGTAGATTGATCTATAGAGGCATTTATGGATTTAATGAATAGGATGTTCAGATAGTATCAAGATTAGTTTATGGCGGTATCCATTGATGATATACTGATATGCTGATATACTAAAAAAGTGAAGAAGACCATGAACATCATTTAAGAGCAACATTGAGAGGCTAACAGAAAAGAAATTATATTTTAAGCTCAAGAAGTCTAAATTTTGGATGAACAACATGGCATTTTTGGGTAATGTGGTTTCAGAAGATGGTATTTCTATAGATCCTCATAAGATAGAGGTAATGGTGAATTGGCCAAGACAAATAAATGCTACAGAAGTGAGAAGTTTCTTATGCTTGGCTAGTTATTATCAAAGTTTTTTGGAGGGATTCTCAACTATTGCAGTCCCACTAATGAAGCTAACACATAAGGGAACAAAGTTTGAATGGACTGACTGGTGTGAGAAAAAATTCCAAGAATTGAAGAGGCATTTGGTGAAAGCATCAATGTTGACAATACCTTCCAATAAAAGTGGATTCATGGTATACAAGGATGCTTCAAAGAGAGGAATTGGTTGTGTAGAATGGAAATGTAATAGCTTATGCATCTAGATAGCTGAGGCCACATGAGCAGAATAACCCTACGAATGACTTGGAGTTGTCTACAATGGTTTTTTCATTAAAAATATGGAGACACTATCTTTATGGTGAGCGATGTAGCATTTACACTGACCATCAGAGCTTGAAATATTTTTACACAAAAGAAATCAAATATGAGGTAGAGGAGGTGGTTAGAGTCGTTAAAGGACTATGATATGGTCATACATTATCATCCAAGAAAAGTCAATGTGGTGGTGAATACATAGAGTTGGAATTTAGGGTGCAATATGGCTAGTATGTGTTAGATCCTGACTTGTTGTGATAGGCAATGTGCATGGCAAAGTTGGAATCCTAAAGATATGAGAAAAATAGATGGGTTGTGCAAGTGCAGAAAAATAAGATGCAGTGGAAGCACACAAGCACAAAGAAAATAAAAACATAAGTAATTATAGTGGTTCGGGCCTCCTTAGCACCTACTTCACTCTCCAAGCTTTCCCCAACCTTGGGTTCCACTATCACCTATGGAATAATACTTGTTTTTCATGAACTGACCAAGAACTTTACAACCTAGTTACTAAACAATACATGTATAACATGTATCGAGACTACCTCTAATCAACCTAAATATATAAAGGTTTAAAGCTCAAATAAAGATTTATAATAAAGCTCACAATGCTTTTCATTCTTGTCTGAACTATAAAGGATGTCTCTTTAAAGTTCTCTGTTCATTGAAACTTCTTGGAGAGTTTGCACTTTTCTAGAATCTTTAGTTCTTAAGATATTTTCATGTTTAATCCACTCAAGAGTCTCTTACTTCTTCTTTCAAATCTTTATTTATAATCTTCTAAAAGTATTTAGCCATTGCAACCTCGTTTGGTGGGTTTTTCAACCGTTAAGTTCATTCTCTGCAAACTGCCTTGTTCTGCTACTTTAGAGCCTATGAAGGTTAGGGCTCATTAGTTAATGTTGCTTTGTGCCATTTTCTCTTTTGACATTTCCGACCCTTACTAACATTTGTATTTCCGAAAACATCTAAAGCCAACTTTAGAGCTTCTTAAGTCCCTTTGAATGTATTTCTTCCAATGGCTATAATTCGACCTCTGAAGCTTCACTCTCCCATCTGAAGTGACTCTGAAGATACCTTTGAAGCTTCATAACTTCTTTGTGCCATGTCTGAAGCTTCCTTCTTCCTTTGAACATTCTCTTCAAAAGATATTTTGAATTTTGACCCCACTTCTGTCTCTCATCTGCAGTGACTCTAAAGGTCGAGGTGCATTTCTGAAGCTTCCTCAAAAAACCCAAAACACATTTTTTGAATCTGCGAGCCTTTGAACCTCTCTCTGAGCTCTGAATGTGTCCTTTGAAGTTGTAATGCAACCTCAAAAGCTTCACTGACTTTGAGCACATCCTACTTTCGACCTTTGAAGCATCCTCTAAACCTCTAAATGGTACCTCAAAAACGTTTGGACAAACTTTGAAGCTTCTTCCTTCTACTCTAAAGCTTCTGAACATTCTTCTTCTTCCCATTGAACCTTCAAGATGCCATTTCCAGAACCTCTGAAGCTTCTTCTGAAGCATTTAGAACATCCTTTGACTGTGCTACGTCCTTTGAAAGTTCCCTTTGAAATCAGAAATCTCAATAGCATGTGATTAACTTAATTCAAGTCATTAAATTTTTTTATTAATCATCAAAATTAAACCCTTGGACTCAATAGTATGCTCACTAACAAGGTAGAGATCTTTGAGTTATATGTGTATATAGAGGATTTGTCAACACAAGTTTGCCAGTTGAGGCTACAACCACCACTTTTGGATGAAATAAAGTAGGCCCAAGAGAATATGGATTTTATAGATTTTGAGAGACAAATGAATAGACTCCAGAGAGGGTTGCTAGATTTTCAAATTAGGGTGGATGGTATCATGAGGTATTGAGGTAGATTAATTATCCCTAATATATCAACAATCATTCCAATAGTGCTACAGGAAGCACATTATACTCCTAGCATCACTTTAGGGAAGTGTCAAGAGAAATCTTAGGCAAAGTCTCCCCTGAACTATCCATCTCTAACCTATACAACCCATCATATATATATATATATATATAATATGCATGCTAAATTCATAATCAACTAAACACACAAACATCCACAGATCGCCAAGAATCGATAGTCTCATTGTGATGTAGGTAGTCAAAGAAATCCCATACATATCCTATTATAATGACATGTCAGTAAAATAAATTTACACATATTAATATACAAAACTCTACCAACTTTAATAATTTATAATTTACATATATATACACATCCCAAAATGCCAAAAAAATTAGTTTCATAATTATGCAAGTACAGTTCACAATCTATCCTGATCCTAAGCTCCAACCCCATGTTGGGCTCTGTCTTCAAGCCTATCAACTAAAATTTACAATTAAAACAGGGTGAGTCCAGGTAAATCAGTACGCAGGTAGGTGAATAAATAGTAATTAAATAACAAAGTATTAATATCATGATCATATCTCATATATACATATATTTAAATCTACACCATAATGTGTCTCACAACAACACAACAATGATCCATTAGTTTAATCCATCAATTGTTATTATTTGAGTTATACCATAGTCTTGTAATTCATCCATACATGACTCATCCTTAGCTTATTCTCAACACCCACTATCATCATAATACTCTTGTCTATTCATACCCATACTTCAACCCATTATGATCATCCCCAATCAATCTCTAGGGAGCATTCAATAGAACAGATAATACTCTTTCCCCTCCTAGGTGTGTCCTGTCCATCCCTGTACCCTGACTAAAAAGCCTACTAGGCCCATGAAAGTTACTCATTGTCATCCGTGGCATAGCCCCTCTTTGTTTTATAGGGATCATAGGTTCTCCATTCACACCTATGAGATGCTCAAGCATGTCACATAAACTAGGCCATCCAGGTCTCCACGTCAACTAAGCGTATTCATATTTGGCTGTATAGGCCACCAGTCCAACTAAGCATATCAATGTCCAACCATACAGGCCATCACACCAACCAAGCGTATTAGTATCCAACCATTCAAACCATCATGCCAACCGAGTGTATCAATATCCGCCATACAGGCCATCACGCCAACCAAGCATATCAGTATCTAGCCATGCATGCCATCAGGCCCATCGAGTGTATTAATATACACCCATACAAGCCATCACACCAACAAGACGTATCAATATATAGCCATGCAATCCCGAGATAATCATACATCATAAGGACCAAAACAATTACATGCCATTGTAGCATTTTTAATAACCCATTTTTATGTCTTTGAAACCTCAAAAAACTACCCCAAAACCTTTAGGAAAGACCTCATCAACACCTTAAACAAATCCATCAATTAAAAAAATAATAATAACTTTCCATGAAATTACTATTCCAGCATCGTGGCATCATATTAGGCCACCGCGACACCCAATGCCTACCCCCACTGCCTTCACATTGCACACTCGAAGCCAAGTGCCCGCTTGGGCCCTGCATTGTTGCCCATTGTCATGACTTGTTTTCTCTCCATTGTTGCCTATCCTCTTTTGCACCTTAATTGGAAATTTTAAACACCATATTTAAGCATCAAAATACTTCTTAAATTTACTTTAATTTACATGTCCTTCTCATAACATTTCTTACATATCACATATTCCAACTATGTACATGACATTAATAACAATATAGGAACAGTGCAATGTCATTAATGGCTATATTAAATATGAAAAACCATACTAAATTAACAAATTACACACAACAGCCAAGATAAATACATGGTAACTCCATTCCCCTCACTTTCAATCATGGAACAATAAAGTGCACATGGTTTAAAGCTTAACTAAGGCATAATGAACCCAGTTATAATGGAATTCAAAACTCCATGCCCATAATGCATATTCATATACTTTCAATTGCAATTTTAAAGAAAATAAAACTTACTTACCGTTATATGGAGAACCACGCCCTCTTAAGCCTTGAGCTCAGTAATTGTGAGTCCAAATCAAGGATCTACAATTCCTATTCATACAATACATGTCCCATTAGCATTTTCATGCTAACAAAGTCTACGGATCATCAATAGCTAAGTCCCTAACTCAAGTTCATCGCCTAGTCCTTTGTAGGGTTTAACCTAATACTAGGTTTAAACTTCGAGTAAGGGGTAATTAAAGTATAATAACAAAGCTTAATTACACCACCGTGTCATTTCATCTAATGACTCATAGGCACTTTTTGATTCCTCTTTTCTAGCTATAGGTAGTTATTTGGATCATCCCCAAATGGAATGCTGATGTGGCTCTCGAGAAGATCCCGCCTCGAATCCTACAAAACTAGAACAAGAAGGCCAGAGGATGTTAGGGGTTTCTTGGCATAAATACTCCAACACTCAAGTCAGTAAGGGGTTATAGGAGGTGATGGGATAGTAGTGAGAGCTTGTGTTGTGACGCACATACCTCGGTGTATTTATAGTTGAACGTGGGTGCATAGCCAGGATGCGTACATAGCCTGTACACAAGTGGAATGAGGATTCTCATCAAGAGAAGGATTCCAGAAAGGTAGGCATCCTGAGTCCTGGTCTCGTGGGACTATGTAGTAGTTAGAAAAAGTATCCCATCTGGGTTGGGATCTAACGTGGCATGGTGCCAGCTGGATATTCGGGCATCTATATTAGGATTCCCTAACACCAGTCCCCTCCCTTTGGGAGGATGTAAGCAAAGCCTGCCCTCTCAATCTCTTGATACCCAGGGTGCATCCTTGAAGTGCCTTTGTTCTTTCGATATCCTGTACATTTCTTATAGAATGTGTCTACTTTTCTATGGATCCGATCTGTTGAAAGATTCTGGAAGCTAGGCAACTAACAATGTTTTGGTGGATCCACCCTTCTGAAGACCGGTTCTGTTGACTGAGATTACTCTCAGGAGGCCGTATGATTTTGGCCCAATTTCGCAGATGGAAGACTATAATGGATCCGAAAGAGTTTAACTCGGATCTACTCTAAGGGGCTCTGCGAACGTCATGGCTGGTTCCACAGGTAGGAAGGCTATAGCAGATCCAGAGGGGTTCTACTCAGCTCCACTCTAAGAGGCTCTGTGAACATCAAGACCAGTTTCGTAGATTGGGCTGCAACGGATCCAGAAGGGTTCAACTCAGCTTCACTCTGAGGGCCTTTGCAAACATTAGGACCAATTCCGTAGATTGGGCTGCAGCAGATCTGAAAGGGTTCAACTTGGCTCCACTCTGAGGGGCTTTGTGAACATTAGGACTAGTTCCACAAATTGGGCTCCAGTGGATCTAGAAGGGATGTCTTTTTACACCTTTTTCAGCATTTTTGAAATATGTTAGCTGTCACTTCATGTCTAAGTACTCTTGGCAATGGCACTACTCTTCACTCCTCCCGCATCCACATGTGCCTACTTTAAATGTGAGAGGACGGGAATGCAGTGTTGGCTTTTGGTTTTCATGATGTCCCAGGCTAGCAGTACTAGTTTGGTCGGGGCCCTAGGCGGTTTTCAAGGACCATCTTATAAACTGCCTTTGAAACAACAGAAATCATTTCCCGCTCTCCTGCTCTTCTCATTGTCTTCTCGAGCTCTGTTCTCCATTGTCTCAACTGGTATTGCCTTCCTCCTAGTAACCCATTCCTACTTTTTCATTCAATTTCCTTCTCTACATCGATGGCCCTAGAGAAGTTCCATCCTTGTCTATCTATCTATGCCATCGAGTCCTTCCGGCTCTACCCGCTGCCTGCTAGCATGAGCTGAATTTTTCCTGAACTGATAGACCTTCCCTGGGACCACTAGGAGGGCTTCATTTTCATGTCTTTAGGATTAAGGCTAGGTTTCGCCTAGGCCAGACAAACTTTATCTTTGATCTTCTTAAGAATTATAACATTTCTCTAGGACAGTTAGTCCCCAATTCCTGACATTACACAATCTCCCTCTCCCATTAGATTCATAGTCTAGGGGAGATATCTATCTCTTCTTTTGCTATGCTTGCATCTACATTCAATCGTAGCAAATGTCCAAACTCTTCCCATTACTTCTACCTCATTCCTCACCCTTCATTGAAAAAGTTGTCTCAGCGGGTTTTCGACTTGGATGATGATTGAAAAAGTCATTGGGCCTGGGCAAAATCCATTGGGGCTTCCCCTTTCTCCCTGTCTAGTAGACCTCCCCTAGGCATGGGACCATCTCCCTTAGCCAGCTAGAGTTGTGCAGCCTCTACCTTATCAGGTAGAGGCTAATGTCCCTAGGTGCCCTGGCAATGGACATGGTCACTACCATCGAGCAATGTTGCCAAGCGGATTTTTCGTCTAGCTTTTTGGGTCAGGAAGTTTCTATTCTTGACCTTATCCCTCTATGGCATGATCTGGCTTCCCTTTTTCCCCAACTTCTTTCTGTCATTCATGGGGAGTTGGAGCTCCTGCTTGTTATTATTCGTCTTGGACCCCGGGAGTCAGCTACTTCTACCACATCGGCTCCTGTGGTGCCTCCTCTTACTCCTCCTATCACTCTCAGTCCTTCTGGTGCGCTGGCCCCCTTGATCGAAGGAGGGGGCTCGTTGAAATGTCAGAGGGTTAAGGACGCTACAAGGAGGCAGCCTCATTTGGTATCTTCTTCTCCTCCTTCCTTTGGATCCCTTGAGGAAAGATCCTCAAATCCGATGCTGTTGAACATTATATGTTCTCCTAGCCGGGGTTCGTTTTTAGTATCCTCTTCTTCTATTGCTCAGTACTCCTCTCCTTCATCTTCCTCCTTAGAGGGCTCTGATCATCCTTGGGGTGGGGGGAGGGGGGGATCAACTTTCTTTCCCTGGTCTCTGGTTAACCTTTGAGGGGGCTCTTGCTTCTGGGGAGACTTAGATGAGCTGCTGTGTGGTGTAGCTCATTGCCCCCCTCCCGGAGTTCCTGTGTCAGCCCTTTCCGATCTTGGCCTTATTCATCCTATTATGGTAGCAGTTTCTCCATCTGTTAGTTCTGCTAGGGCAGATCGTGTCCTGTTTCTCCTGTAGCAACAAAATTCCCGCTCTGCTCCTTAGATGTTATCGTTCTTGCCGCATCCGCCCCTTCTCCACCAGCTCCCTCTAACTCCACTTTGGTTGAGGGCAGGTCTATGGAAGAGTTTGCGGGAGGAGAGTTGTAGTTATAATGAGGGGTAGAGGTCTGGGAGGGACCAGCTCCATTGAGGCCTCATCAACAAGAGGAGGCACCGACTCCAATAGAGCCTCATCAAGAAAAGGGGGCCTTGGCTCCAGAGGGGCCTCAATAGGCAGCAGAGGCACCAGGGCCTTAGGATGACGCCATTGTGATTTCTTCTCCTACCTCCAATCTCGCTCATAATTTTTTTTGGGTGCAAAGTGATTGACCCCTTTGCATTTTTATTTTTTAGGTTTGTTATTCGCCGATAGGTTGGCTCACGTCCTCAAGCATCCCTTCTTCGGTCCCAGTGTTGAACCTCTTGCATAGCACCTCTGAGGTGAAGCCTCAAGCTCGGGTGGACTGGCTTCCACCCTCGAAACTGGATCTAGCAGTAGTGTCACTACCTCAGCCAGTCAGAGTTCCTCCTAACCCTCTACTTCTGCTAGAGCTGCACCTGTTGGGAGGACACTGATACCATCCTTGTAGGAGAATCTGACAGTAGCTCATGCCTTCATTTCCAAGCTGGCGTGTCCTAAGGACTGTGCACAAGTGTGTGAGTGCACCTAGGACAACATGAAGATTGACTCTGCCCTCAATGTTGTATGACATTCGATTAGAAGGCAGGGATTCATCAACTAGGTGGAGGGGCTGATGCATCAACTTGTGGCTATTGAGGAGAAGCGGGAAGTTGTTCTTGCTTATTTTGCTGCAGTGGGTGTAGAGCTGCAGGAGGAGCAGGAGAGTTTTCATTAGTTGGAGGTGACTACCTCTGAGTTGAAGGCGAGGGAGGTGGAGGTGTTGGCCAACCGCAATGTTGTTGTTCGAGCACGGGAGGAGCTGAGGGTGCCTTAAAAAGGGTGGAGGTAGAGCATGATGCTGCTGGCCATGCACAAAAAGAGGTCAAGCACTCTCTTCTAAGGATGGAGGTAGCTAAGGTGGTAGCGCAGCGAGAGGCCAAGGTTTCCATTTCGAAGATGAAGACCAAGCTAAATGCTATCATGCGTGCTCAGGCAGAGGCCAAGCATTCCCTTCTAGAAGCCAGGGTTGAGAGAGATGTTGCTGTCGTGGCCTTCACTGCCAAGGTGGAGTAGCTGGTAAAGGCAGAGGTTGAGGCTGCAAATTGGGAGGAGACCTATCGGCAGGAGACTAGCATTTTGAGGGAGCAGCATGCCGAGGAGATATATCAAGTCTGCCGAATACGCCTGGAGTAGCTCGCCGGGGAGTCTGAGTGCTAAGCGATGCTAGAGGAGCAGATAGAGGACTACTTTAGGTGGGCTTTTGACTCCTGCAAAAGAAAAATAGCTAAAAATATCCTTGATGTCAATTTTGACTATGTAAAACCGGATGGGGATGATTTGTAAAACTTCTCATCTTATAAATGAAAAGATATTTGTTCTATCTTTGGATTGTGGATTACTTGTGTATATAATCCTGAAGATGTATCTTACTTGTGCCTTCTGATATTTGCCTACAGGAAAAGGGGAACTACTCACTCGATCGACGGACCAAGCTTTTGTATGTGGAGCATAAGTGCTATTAGCCTCTGGTCAAGTGTATCCATTGGTTGGGCAAAAACGCAACCATGAACTCGATGGCCTCTATTCAAGCATGCCCCCTCGATTCTAGATGCCAAACCTGATAATGCATCCTCAGATTCTAGGCTTTTATAGCAATCAACAATCTCCTGATAATGCATCCTCAGATTCTAGGCTTTTATAGCAATCAATAATCTCACAAATATCATGTCCATTTTTTATCTTTTCCAGAAAACCAACAATATTAGAAATAACAAATCTGGCTAGAACTCCTTTCGATCAGGCCGAAATGGAACCGGGAACTCCTCCCAATCGGGCCATAGCAGGACATCTTCCAAAAGTCATAATTCAAAGAAATTACATGGCAGGAAATACTAATTAGCAAAGGAAACTACTCACTTATTAATTTCCTCTTGCCAATTTTCCATAAACAATCTTTTTGGTGAAACTTCCCCAATTTTCCTCATTCTCCACTTCTTAAATTCACCAATTTCAGCACTTTCTTTGCCCCAACTAGTTGAAGTACACTTCCTTATTGATTTTCCCACTGTAATTCATCAAATTCTTCTAAAAACTTGGATTTCTCAAGAGGGATGGGACGTGAGGTGGGTTTAGGCCACGAAAATAGGGGTAGTTGGGGCTGGTGGAGCAATTTAAGTTGCTCCATCTCCTATACTCTAATAGTGCATTGTAGCACGTGTAAATGCAACCCATTTTATTGCCAATTTTGCAACTATTTCAATATCTTTCTATCCAATAAACCATAATACCAATATTATTAATCATGTTCCTCATAATTTCATCAAAATATATTCTTAATTTCTTTAAAATCATAATACATACACATGTATCAATTAATTTCCAAATAAAGAAATGATTAACTCGTACCTCAAAATTTTAGGGCATCACATTCCACCACTTCTTCTTCCATGTGATGAGTCCACTGGACTTTTACAAGGTGAATCACTTTATTTCTTAGTTGTTTTCCTTAATATCCAGTATACGAAGCGGTTGTTTTGTATATTGCAAGTTTTCACTCACTTGAATTTCTTTCCTCAAAGATGATACATGAAATACGCCATGAATTCCACTTAATGAGGGCGGTAATGCAATATTATAAGATACCTTGCCAATCTATTCTAGAATCTCATATGGACCTATATATCTTGGGCTCAATTTACCTTTGGTGCCAAATCACACCACACCCTTCATCGATGATACCTTTAAGAGCATTTTATCTCCTACCTAAAATCCTAAGTCACGCCTTCATATATTAGCATAGCTTTTCTGGCGTGATTGTGAAATCTGAATCTTTTCTCTTATTTGGGCCACCTTCTCCACTGTATCTATAATCATTTGTGATCCCAATAAGGCATGCTCTCCAACCTCAGTCCAATACAAGGGGGATCTACATTTATGTCCATATAGATACTAGAATGATAACTGTTATTATAAGCAAATTCAACCAAAGTCAAATACTGGCTCCAAGCCTTACCCCACTCAAGAAAATATGCCGTAAGCATATCTTCTAACTACTTATTCCCCCTTTCAGTCTATCCATTGGTCTGAGGGTGATAATTACTACTGAAATTGAGATATGTTCCCATAGCCTTGTGTAGTGCTTTCCAAAATTTAGAAGTAAACACTAACCCATGGTATGAAATAATGACCTTGGGTACCCAATGTTATCTCACAATTTCTTTCTGATAAATCCATGCATACTTTTCAGTAGTGAAAGTAGTTTTAACCAGTATAAAATGACCCACTTTTGTTATTCTATCTATAATGAGCCAAGTACTGTCAAATCTTAATGTTTTTTTCGGCAAGCCTATGATGAAATCCATAGTTATGTCTATCCATTTCCATTCAGGGATTTCAATGGGCTGTAGTAAACCACCGGGCCTTTAGTGCTCTGCTTTCATTCTTTGACATATTAAACACTTAGCCACATATCTGGCTATATTATTTGTCATGCCAATCCACCAATACAGAGATTTCAAGTGATGATACATTTTAATGCTGCCAAGGTGAATGGTATAGGGTGAATAATGTGTTTCCTCTAATAATTTCTATATTACTATAGTTCCTTTAGGAAATACCATCCGATTTTGATATCTCAAAATGACATCTATACCTAATAGAAAACTAGGTAGTTCATTTCTCTGAACCTTATCTTTTAATTTTTGGAATTCCTCATCAATATTATCTTCTTAGACTATTCTAATTTCATTTAGCAAGGTTGGTTGGATGCTTAATTGGCACATTTGGGCTACTATTCCTTTCATCCCCACATGCAAGTCTAAATGCCTCATTTCTTCAAATAACTCTTTTTCTTGTGTGAGCATACATGCCATACTTCTCCCAGATTTTCTACTTAGAGCATTAGCTACTATATTTGCCTTTCCTAAGTGATAATGAATAGTCAAATTATAATCTTCTAGTAATTCTAACTATCATCTTTGTCTCATATTTAGTTGTTTCTGGATAAAAATGTACTTTAGAATTTTATAATAAGTATACACATCATATTTCTCCATATATAGATAATGCCTCCATATTTTCAAGGCAAAGACTACTACTACCAATTCCAGATCATGGGTAGGATAATTCTGCTCATGGGACCTTAACTGTCTGGATGCATATGCAAATACTTTTCTATTTTGCTTTAGCACACACCCAAGTCTTTTCTTAGATGCATCACTATAGACTACAAATCAGCCCTGTCCTAATGGTACAAGAAGAACCAGGGATTCTACTAATTGCCATTTCAATTATTGAAATGCTTCTTCACATTGATCACTCCATTCAAACTGAATCCCTGTCCGAGTCAATTAAGTCAGGGGCATAGCAATTGTAGAGAATCCTTTAACAAATCTCCTATAATATCCAGCTAACCCTGGAAAGCTTTGGATCTCTATCACCATACTCAGTCTAAGCCAATTTACCATAGCCTCTATCTTATGGGGATACACTAAAATACAATCTTCAGAAATGACATGGCCTAAGAAGGCTATGTTGTTCAGCCAGAAATCACATTTCTTCAACTTAGCATATAGTTTCTTCTCTCGCAATTGCTATAGTGCCATTCTTAAATAAGCTTCATGTTCTTCCTTATTTTTGGAATATATCAAAATATCATTGATAAACATTATCACAAAGTTTTTCAAGTAGGGTTTAAACATCCTATTCATCAGCTCCATAAAAACAACAGGAGCATTTATTAACCCAAATGACATTATTAGAAATTCATAATGGTTATATTGAGTCACGAAAGCAATTTTAGGCACATCTATCAGTTTAATTCTCATTTGGTGATATCCTACTACAAATTAATCTTTAAGAAAATTGTAGCCCCTTGCAACTGATCCAATAGATCATCTATATGGGGTAATGGGTATTTGTTCTTAATAGTTACCTTATTGAATTCTTGGTAATCAATATACAATTGCATGCTCCCATCTTTCTTCTTTACAAATAATACCAACACATCCCATGGTGATATGTTAGGACAAATAAATCCCTTGTCTATCAAATCTTGTAATTGTACTTTCAATTTTGACAATTCCACTGGTGTCATTTCGTATAGAGCTTTAGATATTGGCTCTGCTCTAGGTTAGAGGTTAATACTAAACTCCACTTCCTATTTTGGATGTAATCTAGATAATTCACTTGGGAACACATCTGGGAAGTCCCATACTATAGATAATCCTCCAACTATCGATGCTCAAAATGGGTGTCTATGGTAGATACCAAATAAGCCTCACACCCCTTTCATACTAGGTTGAGGGCTCTCATAGCTAATATAAGTTTAGGTACTTCACCTTTAAGCAAAATCCTAAAGATGATTTTGTAAGACCCTAAAAATTTCAGGTATGTTGGATTTCAATTTTATTAATTTGGTATATAATATATGTGAAAATAATTAAATTTTTGTGGAAATTCATTATGAAAATTTATGAAAATAGGTGAAATACCATTGTTAATATGAGAATGAAGGAGGATATAAATTAAATTATGCATAACAAGTGGAGATGAGTTGGAGAAATGGGATAGAAAATTTAAGTAAGAAGTGGAGTATAAGACATGTAAATATATAATGAAATTCTAAATTTTTATAATGAAAAACTATCAAAATCATGTGAAATGTTATTATTAACATGTGAATTATAATGCAAGTGGTGCATATATGTTAGTTCAATGAAATGAGGATGATAGAAATTTTTCAAGTGAAGTGCATGTGTATACATGAAACTGGGCAGCTAGACTACCATAGTATTTTTAATATAAAAAGCTAAAGTTCATTTGCCAAATGGCCATTCCTATAGCAACCAAGAGACCGCACATTTTAGGCCCTTGAAATTCATCTCTTTTGTTTAGGAAAAACTTATGGGAATCAATCAAGTCATGGATTGCAGTCTATGGCCTCAAGAATTTATGGATTTAAGGGAGTTTATGCCATCCAAAATTAAAGATCAGCTACTATTGGGAGGACCCACCAAAGAAATCACAAATTTAAGGTATGTAATCCATTATTACAACTTGTTAATTTTGAATATATGGCTATTTTGTTGATGGGTGGATGAATTAATGATCTTTACTTAAAGTGGATCAAGCTAGGGTTTTGTAGGACTTATCAAGGGAGATTAAGGGTTGTAATTGATGCATAAATAAATTAAATTTGGTTTTAATTAGCTTATGGCATGCTTGATGCAATCAGAAATTAAATCCAGCAAGTATAAGTGATGAACAGGTAACTATGATCATGTTGCCCATTGAGCAAATGTTTGAGTAAATTTCATTAAGAAATTACTGAGTAATTCAGTTCAATTACTTATAGGAAATCTCTACTTAATCAAGGAATTAATACAGGAATTAATGAGCACCAAGCAGATTGAAATAAATGAAGCAGCTATGGTGGACAACAAGGTAAATGTATGGTATTTAATTGGTTTAATGAGGTTGCTGCCAACAATTTATTGCAATGTTTTATATGTGTAGGGCTGAACTTTTAGAGTGTGATTAAGAGGTGATTAAATGAGTATTTCAATAGATAATTGTAGTGGAAATCATAAGTCAATTAAGGTAAGAGGTGTTTTAATTTCAACTTGAATTGGATAGATTAATTTTTGATTTGGGGCATTGAATGTTTTATACAATATGACATGCCATATTATGGTTTAATTGGGTTTTGTTTAATTGGTTTAATCATGTTTAATGTCTTAATTTGGAATATGGTAAATTAAAATGAAACAGGACATTTGTACTACAAGAAATTGTCTATTTAAGTATCCATTTTGAGTTTGATTAAAACCATATAAAATGAATTGATTTTACAACTATAAAAATATGGGGTTATTTTCCATATGTTGCAAAAAAGATAGATGAAAATTTTAAAGAACAATTCAATCATTTGATGGTCCAAAAAAATAAGGAAATAAATACTCAAAAATTTGCTTGCTACCCATTTTACCGATATTTATTAATTTTTGTATTTTTTTATTTCAACAAATTAAGTTATTTTGACTTGAAATTTTTACAAAAATTCAATTATATTATTTTTCATCTATGAAAAAAAAATTATATGAAACAAAGCAGAAAAATTTTGTATATAATTTTATTTTAGATTTTTGTATTTTATTTTTATTTTTAACGATTTAAATTAATTTTAACTAAAAATTTGGTCATACAATTTTGATACCATGTGGAATATACAAAAACATTTTTTAGGTCAAAGAAAGATTTATAAACTAGTAAATGATAATTTTATTTTATAATTTGTGTATATGTATTTTATGCCCTGGGAGTGTCGATAAATTCTAGTTTAGGGGCCTAGTTGGCGTAGAGCCCAATGTGGCTCATATATATATATATATACATATATATTATGATGGCCATAGGGCCAACCTGTATCCACCATATGGTAAGGAGTGACCTGGTTGGCCAGTGGGCGGTTGTGTGGTTAGCCGGCGCTGCTGGGCGTTGCTATTCGCTTGGGTGGCCTGATTGCTATGATTGCTTAAGTAGCTTGTGTAGGTGTGTTTATGGAGAACTAGTATTCTTATAAGACAATGAGGGTGGCATGCCACTGGATATAGTAGTATGACTGTGTGGGCCTGACAGGCTTCTAGCCAGGAGTGTTAGGATGGACCTGACGTGCCAAAGAGTAAAAGGGAGTGTCAGGATGGACCTAGCCATTGACTGACTGTGACATCCTATAGATGGCATGACATGTTTTGCTTGTTTGCATTATTGTTTACTGCTCTATTTACCACTATTTATTTCATTATTTACAATCATGTTTTTTTGTTTACTTACTAACTTTTGCCCAAACTTACCCCTTTTATTTAAATTTTTAGTTGACAGGCCAGAGAAGGGAGCCCAATAGGTTATTGGGTCTTGAGATGGGGCTAGGCCATGACATCGCTTGATACTTTAATTCCTTTCATTATGTATGATGATTTTATTTTGGATATAAATTGGACATGTATCATTAAATAGTTTGTATAGCATGTCATGTTATAAATTTGTGTGCATTTGGTTTGATAGCCAGGGTATTACAAAACCTGTCGATCTTGAACTGTGTGTTGTGGAGTTATGGAAGTTGACATGTGTATTTGTTATGAAGCATATTATATATAAAAAATCATGATAAATCAGGGGAGAATCTGCCTGAATTTGTTCTGAATTTGCCACCAGTGACATTCTAGGGAGGAGGGGCGTTACAGATTTCCAACTCATCAGGAGCTTTTAGGATCAACTGTTTAGTTTTACAATCAATCATAGCCTCATACTTGGCTAGCCAATCCATGCCCAATATAATATCTAGACCTTCTATATTCAACACAATCAAATCAGCATAAAACTGCTTACTCTTAATTAATATGAGGATGTCATAACATGCCTCAGAAGTTATACTAACTACTTTTAATAGAGTAGACACTTCTATCACATATGCATGAGATGTTTAGTTAATCCCGCTCTCTCCATAAATGCAACAGACACAAATTATTGAGATGCACCAAAATCAAATAATGCATATGACATGCAATCACATAAGAAAAGACTACTTGTGACTGCATGGTCTATAGCTTGAGCTTCCCGAGCATTTATAGTCATTTGAGATCTCTGCTCCCCCTGTTGGCATCCAGGAACTGTATTAGGTCCATGACCTCTACTCCTCATCTGAAATTCTCCATGTTTAGGCTGTGGTGTTGCTCAAGAGGCTACATTTTCAATACTCCATTGCAAAGAAGGACAATCCCGCTGCATGCGATTAGGCTCACCATAAAGAAAACAAGTGAATGGCCTTTTTGTTCTGATCCCCGCATCTACTCAGACATTTGATTTGTTTCTCTCATTTGTCCTAAGGTCGACCTTGTTTTCCATCCTCTCATTCTTTTAGGTAAAAGTGGGCACTCGAGCCTCAGATGCTTGCCTATTTATCATGATGACAGACTCTCTCAAAAGTTATAGTACTACCTTGATCAATCTGGGGTCTCTTTCTGTGTCATTGGTCATTATCTTTGGCACGTTGTCTCTCTCTAAATTTCACATGTTCCTCTTCCTCCCATTCTACTACATGGGCACACTCTAAAATATCTTCATAATGGGTCAACATGAGGGGTGCTACATCCCTTTGAATGGGCAATATCAATCCTTCTTGGAATTTTTGGGTTGTTTCCGGAAAGTCGATTTGGGCCCATGGCACAAACCTTGCCAAAGACCATTCCTTGTATTAGTGTCATAAATTCTGTGGCATGCCTATCCCTTTCACTTGCTGGCACATATCACTACTTTCTCGAAATTCTACCTAGGATAAGCTCACACCATTATTATGTATGGTCAATTTCTCTGTATTCTACTTGTTAAGCATCTCTGATAACAATGCCCATAGCTTGAGTATGAGTAGGCTGCCTTTGTGACTCTTCTTCCACCATGGGAGCCTTTCCTTTGTCTATTCTTTTTCTCATGCTATATTCCACAGTTTACCATCACAAAATCATATAATCATACATAGATATAAGATCAACTCAACACATTCGATTAGGGATTTCCATGTCATTGTCTAAACTAATGTTTCTCCTGTGTTTCTATTGGTTCGCTAATTCATACTAAGCATGTCATGTAGCATTTGATCTGACAACCCTTAACCATCATAATTCTAAGACTTATTGCCATTACCCTTTCTAGGTATTAGGCAATCTCTTTTCTCTGATACCAGTTTGTAATGCCCTACTTTTTGGGCATTACTTTAGGGCAATGTCATGAGAAATCTTAGGTAGAGTCTCCCCTGAACTTTCCATCTCCAATTTGTACAACCCATCATACATATATAATTATGCATGCTAAATTCATAATCAACAAACACAAAAACATCCACAGATCGTCCATAATTGACAGTCGCGAGGATCACAAGTTCTCTATTCACACCTATGAGGTACTCAGGCACGTCACATAAACCGAGTCATCCAAGTCTCCACATCAATCAGGCCTATCCATGTCCGATCATACAGGATACAATGCCAATCAAGCATATCAATGTCTGATTATACAGGTCATCATGCCAACTAGGCATACTAGTATTCGGCTATACAAGCGATCACAACAACCAGGCATATCAATATCCGGCCACACAGGCTATCACACCAACCAGGGATATCAATATCCAACCATGCAAGTCATCATGCTAACTAGGCATATCAATATATAATCATATCATCCTGCGATAATCATACCTCACAGGGACCAAAACAATTACATGCCATTCTAGCATTTTTAATACCCCATTTTTATGCCTTTGAAACCTCCAAAAACTGCACCAAATCCATTAAGAAAGACCTCATCAACACCTCAAACATATCCATCAATTAAATACAAAAAATTAATTTTTCTATGAAATTACTATTCTAGTGTTGCAACCTTAGATTTGGGCACCGTGACACCCAATGCCTTGCCCGCACCACCTTCGCATTGCACCCCAAAGCCGCGGTGCCCATCGCGCTGCCTGCTATCATGCCTTGTTTTCTCCCCATTGTTGCCTCTCCTCTTTGCACCTTAAATGCAAGTTTCAAACACCATATTTAAGTATCAAAATACTTCTTAAATTTACCTTAATTTGCAGGTCCTTCTCATAGCAATTCTTAAATATCACATATTCCAACTATGTACATGATATCAATAACAATCTAGGTGAGATGGAATGATCCTTAGTGCAATGTCATGAATGTCTATATTAAATAAGAAAAACAAAACTAAATTAATAGCTTACACACAACAACTAAGATAAATACCTTGTAACTCTGTTTTCCTCACTTCCAATCATGGAACAATAAAGTGCACATGGTTCAAAGCATGACTAAGGCATAATGAAACCAATCATAATGGAATTCAAAACTAAATGCCCATAATTCATATTCATATACTTTCAATTCCAATTTCAAAGAAAATAAAGCTTGCTTACCTTTATATGGAGAACCACATCCTCTTAAGCCTTAAGCTCAGTAATTGCAAGTACAATTCAATGATCTACAATTCCCATATGTATAATATATGTCACATCAGCATTTTCATTCCAATAAAGTCTATGGATCATCAATAGCTCAATCCCTAACTCAATTTCATCACCTAGTCCTTTCTAGGCTTCATCCCAACACTAGGCTTAAACTTTGAGTATAGTGTAATTAAAGTATAATAACAAAGCTTAATTACACCACATCCTTTTTAGTATCATTTCATCAAATGGCTCATAGGCACTATTTCGATTCCTCTTTTATAGCTATAGGTAGTATCTGGATTTTTCTCCAAATTACATAAAATCAGGTTTTAACATAACTCACAACCTGATTAACAATCAGAACACCCAAATCATGCCTTAATTCTCCTTTTTCCCATTTTCCAACTTAGCAAAATGCCAGTTCTTTGGAGAACATCTTTCACCATTCATAATTCAAAGAAATTACATGGCAAGAAATACTAATTAGCAAAGGAAACTACTCACCTATTTATTTTCTCACGCCAATTTTCCACAAACACTCTTTCTGGTGAAACTTTCCCAATTTTTCCCCTTTCTCCACTGTTTATCACCAATTTTAGCACTTTCTTTGCTCTGGCTAGTTGCAGTATGCTTTCTTGTTGATTTTCCCACTGCAATTAGTCGAATTCTGCTAAAAAATTGGATCTCTCAAGGGGGATGGGATGTGAAGTGAGTTTGGGCCACAAAAATGGGGGTAGTTGGGGCTGGTGGAGCAATTTAAGTTGCTCCATCTCCCATACTCTAATGGTGCATTATAGCACATGCACATGCGACCCATTCTATTATCAATTTTATAATTGTTTCAACATCATTCTATCCAATAAACCATAATACCCTTATTAATAATCATGTTCATCATAATTTCATCAAAATATATTCATAATTTTTTTAAAATCTTACTACATAATCGTGCATTGCTAGATAAAGAAATGATTGACTAGTAGCTTAAAATTTAAGGGCATCACAACCATTCATCCTAGGAGCACAAAAATGTACCATAACTTGAAGTTACATTATTGATGGAAAAGAATGAAAGAAGATGTGGCCAAATTGGTACTATTTGACTTATCAACAAGTCGAAGTAATGCATCAAAGGCCAAGTGGCTGTTATAGTAGATAGAAGTACTGAAGTTAAAATGGGATGAGATTACTATGGAATTCATTATTAGGTTGCCATGTAGCAGTGCAACATATGATAGCATATTGGTGATTGTGGACAAATTGACCAAGTTGGCACATTTTCCATCAATCAAGGACACCTTCATGGCAAAAAAGCTGGCATGGATATACCACAAAGAGATAGTTAGACTTCATGGTGTTTTGAAGTCTATCATCTCAAATAAGGGCATGATATTCACCTCTAAATTTTGAAAAAATTTGCCCAAAGTTATGTGTATATAGCTTAAATTCAATTTAACCTCTCATCCCTAGACTAATGGACAAATAGAAATGGTGAACAAAGAGTTAGATGACATGTTGTGAGCTTGTGTTATGGATTGGGCTGACTCTTAGAGTGAACACTTAGTATTGTCAAAATTCACCAATGATAATAACTATCGCTTTAGTATCCAGATTGCACCTTATGAGGCTTTGTATGTGTGAAAGTGTAGATCCCCCTTGTGTTGGGATGAAGTGAGAGAAGGTGCAATAATGGGTACCCAAATGGTTGCAAATATGGTT
The DNA here is from genome assembly GCA_036873735.1 of Pouteria campechiana. Taxonomy (NCBI): domain Eukaryota; kingdom Viridiplantae; phylum Streptophyta; class Magnoliopsida; order Ericales; family Sapotaceae; genus Pouteria; species Pouteria campechiana. The sequence goes on from JAYJMB010010357.1 coordinate 21,155, forward strand.
TAAAAGGTGTCTAAGATCCATGAACAAATCCAGGCTACCCAATTAAGGCAAAAACGCTACGCTGATATGAGGGAGATGACCTTGGAGTTCATTAATTGAGACAAGGTGTTCTTGACAGCGTCTATGAAAGGTGTTATAAGATTTTATAATATTTGAAAGTTGAGCCTTGGATATGTTAGCCCATATGAGATCATTAAAAGGATTGGGAAGGTTGCATTACCCCGTTCCTTGGTAGAAGTTCATGATGTGTTTCAGGCATCTACAACGAGGAAATATGAGATGAACCCATTGTTAGTTCCATGTAATAGATAGCTCAAGAGGGGAGGGGTGAATTGAACATATAAAAATTGTGGCCAAATAAAAATTGATGAGCTAAGGAGAAGTAGTGATGCAGCACATATGTAATTTCCATATTGGTTCATTTAGTCATAGTGGTTGCTTCAATTCCAAGTTTAACTTCTCTTAGCTATACTTATTTTAGATAAGTGATTGTATGTAGTGATGTGTGAAATGTGATAATAAAATAATTATAAACAAAGTAACACAATCAAGTAGACAACACACACAATAATTTTTATAGTGGTTCAGGAACCCCGTCCCTACATCCACTGTTCCAAGAGCACACACTCATTGTGCCTTAGGTTTTATTATATCTCATATAATGGAAATACAAAAGTGCTCCCAACACTTCTTCTAGATTTCAGATCTAAGGGGCATAAATAGTGTTGCTAACACTCTTCTATATTCCAGCTCCAAGGGGCATAAATATAGTGTTCCCAATACTCTTCTGATTGCATAAGATCACAAAGAAACTCACTAGTTTCTAAGATCACCAGCAAACTTATTATTTTTCTAGAGCTCACCAATAACTCATACAATGTGGTTTTCTTAAGCTCACCACCAACTCACATAGCTAATTGACAATACTCGTTTTGCACATTACATTGCCTCTTTTGCTAGGCTGATTTGAACATATTTTGAGCACATATAAAATGATACCTCATTGAAGCTCATTAGATATCAATACTCTAGATGTATGACTAAATACAACTTTTAAGCTCATTGTCTATCAATGCAATGGAGATTGATTATCTAAGAGGAAGCACGGTCTGATTGAGAGATGTTACTTGTTTAAGCTCTATTCTAATTTTTCTCTCAGCCTCCTCAACCTTCTTCATTGACACAATACTACCTTTATATTGCTTCAGAAATTTCTGCTCATTGGAGGTAGTTGGCTTTCTTTTGAATGTTGCAAACCATTCTTAAGAAACTCATTTGTAGCTGGAAAGCTTACAACACCATTCTTTGAAGAAGATACTTTTTTAGTTTTAGCAAATATCAAAAAAAGACTTTTCTACTTGGCTAACTCTTTCATTATTTTTGAAAGATGCTCATTAAGCCTAAAGGGATGTAGCCTCTGAAATTTGCAACCTTTAGGAGAGTCTAGACTACTTTCTTTTGAATTTCTTTCCATCTTTAGCTAAGTTTGATTTGTCTGATATGCTTAATAAAATCTGCTTCCAATAAAATCTAGACCGGAGAGTGTAGTAAGTGATGTCTGGTATAGGTGGCTTCTACTCTTCATGATATGTCATATTTTATCTAAGAACGTTGTCTATTCATGTCTTGGATTTGTCTCTTGTAAGTAACTGACAAAACAGCCCTAAGTAGATTCACGTAATAGATAACTTTGTCTATGTAATTTTGTCAAACACCATTGCCGCATTTTACTTCATTTTCTAGTTTTTCTGTTATAAGTAACATATGAATTGTAGAAGCTCAGATGAAGTTTTTCTTCTTTACTACTCATCAGAGGACATTCTCTTAGCAGATGAAGTTTCTTTCATCAGGAGAAGTAGCTTCATTTATTGCTTTGTATGTTGTAAGTAGTAGATAATCTTTGTAGTGTAGACATAAAGCTTCTTCATAGTAGACGAAGTGACTTTCACCATGCAAAGTTTTCTATTCATCAGCCAAAGTGGCTTTGTCTGTTGTAAGTAGTAGATGACTCTTCTTGGTAGACAAGGCTCCTTACCTTATAGATGGAATGATTTTGTTTGTTTTTTCTCTGTTAAAATCGTTTATATGTTGAAATCTATATACAAAGTTGCAGGCCATAAACAAAGTCTTCTAAATGGTTCGTGTGTTGGTTTGTCTACGTAAGTGATAGAAAATGTTGTAGTGTGCAGACGAATCCTCTTTTTATCATTCATATGATGGGTTGTCTATTAGAATTAACAGATGAATCATTTGAGGCATAGATGACTTATTTCTTCAGTGGTTGTCTGATGGTTTGTCTGTTGCACATGATAGACATCTCTTACATATGAAAATGATAGACAAAGTTGTTCTTCTGTAACTATTATACCATTTCTACTTTAACTTTTATATTTTCTGTAAAGATTGCAGACAAGTTCCTTATTCTTCTTCAATTTTAGATAGATTTTATGTGAGATACATATGCTTAAACTTCATTTTAGCTCTTCATTTGTTTGATATCAGCTTTATTTTATCTCTTCTTTAACAAACTGAATTTGTCTTTATGTTGCGGACAAGTGTTGATTATAAGCAGTTTATCTGACTTGTTCATGGAATGATTTTTTGATTCTTTCTTTGACAAATGCTCTTAGATATTGACTTTATCTGTAGAGGATTTATCCAATCAATCATTGAGACTTTGAACTTTATTGCTGCAGATATACTTGATGGCTTCTTTTTAATATTTCAGTGCTATTTTCCTAATTATTCTTATCTTCTTTTAGTCATTGGATTGTGCTTGCTGATGTATTCTCTGTGTACATTATCCACTTAATTTGAATTATTTTCTTGTATGCTCATATCTGTTTTTCTGATACTTAGGAACATAATTGTCAGTACCACACATATTCATTCATATGTTGTTACTCATCATCAAAACTTGATTGTTTGTCATATGCACCACTAGGCTCAACATTCTGCCCCTTTTTGATGATGACAAAACATTTGAGTAAATAACTTTCAGAGATAGTAAAAATATTTATAAATGTAAATGCACAAGAAATTTATGCATAGATATATTATGGCTCCTCCTAACTTAGTGCATAGTTTGCTTATTTAACCTCTCCGACTTAGTGTGTTATTTTTTATTTTGGCTTATGTTGCTTGGCTCCCCATGAGTAGGTACCATAATAGTTTTTACCCCTGTATGATCCTATTTTCACTCATTACACTATGTTTCTCCTCCTTTTTTTCATAATGCAAAAGATAAATTTGAAAAGGAAAATGAATATTAAACATTATGTGTGATGATAACCAAAAACATATGTCCAAAAATAATTTCATTGATGTAAGAAATGTAAATTATATGACAAAATAATCAATGACAATAAATTATAGCATGACTTCATTTTTCTAATGGGAGTTTCACATTAGGAGCTTTCGAGACATGAGGGACAAGTTGAATTCACCTAATGTAATCAGGATCCTTTAGTATTGGATAAGGAAGAGGTAGTCCTTGATCTTGTGCTTTCTTATTGGTAGCTGTCCATGTTTCATAAATGGTTTGAGTCAGCATGAGTGATCTAGAGCTATTTCATAATGGGCAATGAGTTTGATGTCAGCTTGATAGTTATCATCTAATAACTTTGGATATGGAGGAGGCTTCCCATGATGAATTTTTGTAGTATTTGCATCTATTCTATAGTTGAGAGTGGCATATGTCATGGAGATTCTACTTGGAGGAAGAGATGTAGATTTAGCTCCTTGAGTATTACTTATTGAGGACCTAGAGACTGAAACTTTGATCCTTGCAAAATCTTGAGCACTAGAAGGAGGTTGATGGGTGGTACAGGGGAATGGTTCAATAAGAGAAATAGCAAGTGTTGTAGAAGGAGATGGTTCAACGAAAGGAGGTATTACAAAAGGTGATGATTCAAAAGAAGTGTGATTTGTAGAAAGAGAGGGTTCAATAGAAGGAGTAATATTTGGTGATAGTTGGGAGGATTCATTTAGTATCTTATCAATGATTTTACCTCCATCTGGAGAGGTTTGAGTTTGAAAGTTTTAGTTAGACCCTTCATTATTATACTGCTGTCAAGATAGTCCTAATCTTCAAAGTTTGGAAAAGGAAGATCAGAGAGAGCGAAGGATTTATTTTATGATTAAAGAGTGAAGGTAATTGTTTGGTCTATTAACTATCTATGTTCAATTTCTTCCAAGGTCATTTTTAGTTTTTGATTCTTATGGATTGAAGAATTTTGTTTTGGGAGTTTGGGGCATTAGAAGTGATATGATCTAGATGAGAATGGCATGAATTCTATTGAAGTAGGTTGACTAATGTTTGAAGGAGAGATAAGTGATTGAGAGGTGATTGGAGATGGATGGGAAGAATTTGGAATTTGAACATGTTTGAATGAGGTAGATTGATTGATGACCTTTCGAGGTAAGGAGGGATTTTCTTGGGATAAATGTTTCTTTGAAATGGTTTTTAAAGATTTAAAGATTTTACTTATTGGATTGTTGGCTCAGATGTAGAAGACATAGAGTTAGACCTAGGAGATTCTAGTGAAAGATCTGTGTGATGAGTGGGAGATGGAGATTTGTTAGGTATGTGATGTGACAAGAGTGGAACAAAACAGAAGTGAGGTGATTGATAAGATGGGTTAGGAGAGGAATGAATTGACTGATGAGATTAAGAGGCTGAGTGAATGTTTCTAACTGGTGAGACATGAGTTGGCTTCTTTTGACCTTTAATGGATTCCATTAAAGAGAATAGGGTATCTATATTTTTATCTAATGAATCCATTCTAAGGGTCATAAATTCAACAAATATTTCAATGTTTTGAAGCCTATTTTCGAGATTTTGTGGAATGTGTTGGGTAGGTGGAGATGAACGAACAAGTCTGGAGGGGGATGGAATTGCACTGTGATGTGGAGACTCATGACTTTGTGGGATGTGTTGGACTATTGGAGGTGAGTGAGTAGGTCTAAAGGGAGATGGAATTGGACTATGGTGTGGAGAGGATTTTGCTATAGCTACTGCTTCTCTTTCCAATGCTACTATTTCTTATACTACATTTATTGAAGGAAGACAAATTCAAATCTTTCTTCTTCTTCTCTCACTCTTTGTGCTCTGTCTATTTGCTCATGTTCTTCACTTCTTGTTTCTTCGTCCTCTTCCTCTTCATCTTCTTCTCTAATCCTTTTTTTGTCTTGCCCTCTAGCTTTCTCAATGGTTGTTCAACTTGATGTATGGATATTCTCATCCTTTTCAGAGTTACTTTATCGACTATGTCTAAAATTTCAAATATCTCTAGGACTTCATATGACATGTCCATCCTTGCATTTTTCAATATTTGAGCTATTTTCATTCCATAGGGCAGAGGATGTCTTGCTGATGACTTGAATTGAAAGAGATGTTCAGACATTAGTTTAACAAGATCCAACCTCTTCTTATACTTCAATGCCCAAAGAATATTTGCATCTTTTTTAGAAACATTATCCCTACTTCCAACCTTAGGATGAATGTTGTTATTTAGGATAAGGTGAGCAAGCCTTAGATTTATAGCCAGATCCTTGGGATTTAGATTATTTATAGTCTCACCAATAGGTGTTCCTGTCAGTTGTGAGACAATTCTCTTCAGGGTGCTACCACTGAAATGTCTATCTCTCAACCAAGGGAAGATTCAAACATTCTCTAATACTTTCAGGGGATAAATCTATCTCCTTGTCTCCAATTTATGATTTCTTAAGCTTAGGTTCATAATTGCAGAGAAGTATTTTCACTATTCTGGGATAGGTTTCGTCTTTGCAACTCATATGATTTTTCCATCCTTTAAAGCTTATCCATTCAAAGACTTTCAGATTCATCTTCTCAAAAGATTCAAAATTAATGGCTCTACTTTTTACTAATTTTTTATTGACAAATTTATTTATGTAATCTTGGTAACTTTGTTCATCATTTTAGAAAGTTAACTCTAGAAACCTATTTTCCCATACTTTGCTTCTTCGTGATGTATGCATTTCCTCTGATTCCTTTCTGCTCCTTTTTCTTCAGGAAGTTGATGTTGGAGTCATACTTGTAGCTCTTAAGTCTGCCATTTTCATTAGTTAAGGCTTTAGGGTTTTGATGTCAAAGAGCGTGGGGGTCTTTGGCATTGAGATGAGCAAGGGAAAATGGTGCCAAGAAGATAAGGAGTGGATAGGGAAACAGTGAAAATTTGAATCACCATTTTCTAAGGGAGGACTCTATCACTTATAGTGAATGGGAGAGCTGTATTTGATGAGGTTAAATAAGGGATTTCTACGGTCAAACCTTAAGAGCATCAGATGGATTAGGTGGCTTCAAAGAATCCTACAAACAAAGTGGTGACTTCGTCTGCGTGCAGATATGAGATAATGGGATTTTTCAATTTATTTTTGATCTGAGGTAGATATGATTGTTTGAGAGTATAATAATATTTTTTTTGATGATTAAAGGACTTTAATTTATGAAGATTTGGTTGATTAATCTCTTTATATAATGCGCATGAGTGAAACAATGAAAAGAATATAATTTGAAGCATGCATAACCAGATCAAGTTTGTAGATAACTCAATGTACATTTCATGATATGCTATTAATTATGAAATATTCAAAACTTTAAAGTAAATATAAATTTCTTGAAGATTTAAGAATTTAGATTAGAAAGTTACCTCATTTTCTTTAGCTCCTCTGGATTCTCCTTAAATTCTTCTTCTGATTTCTCTTGTCTCTGCAGCTCTTGTATAGAATCAAATTGCTTGAGTCCTCTGGACCTTGTTAGCTTTGTCATAAATAATTTCTCATGCATTTTTAACAAAGCTACATATGAATATTCTATCATGTTTAGTGGCAAACAAGAATTTTAAATTTTTAGATTTTATAATACAATGCTAATGCATAAAGGTTTGAAACTAATTTTTCCCTAAGCAGGAACATTGTGGAACAATTTGACCATAGGAATCTCTTCAAAAGTTGACTTCTAGTAGCTCAAATTAACTTGCAAAGCCCACTCTAATACCACTTGTTAGTCCCATGTAATAGATAGCTCAAAAGAGGAGGAGTGAATTAAGCATATAAAAAATTATGGCCAAATAAAAATTGGTGAGCTAAGGAGAAGTAGTGATGCAGTACATATATAATTTCCATATCTGTTCATTTGGACATAGTGCCTACTTCACTTACAAGTTTAACTTCTCTTAGCTATCCTTATTTTAGATACATGATTGTGTGTAGTGATATGTGAAATGTGATAATAAAAGAATTACAAGTAAAGTAACATAATCAAGCAGACAACACACATAATAATTTTTATAGTGGTTTGGAAACCCTGTCCCTACATCCACTCTTCCAACAGCACACACTCATTGTGCCTTGGGTTCCAATATATCCCATATAATGGAAATACAAAAGTGCTCCCTACACTTCTTTTAGATTCCAACTCTAGGGGGCATAAATAATCTTCCCAATACTCTTTTGGATTCCAGCTCCAGGGAGCATAAACCTGGTGTTCCCAACACTCATCTGGTTTCACGAGCTCACCTAGAAACTTACTGGTTTCTAAGAATACTAGCAAACTTGTTAGTTTTCCAAAGCTCACCAACAACTCATATAATATAGATTTCTTGAGCTCACCACCAACTTACATAACTGAATGACAACACTCATTTTACACATTACATTGCCTCTTTTGCTAGGCTGATATGTACATATTTTAAGGACATATAAAACGATATCTTGTTGAAACTCATTAGATGTCAATACTCCGAATGTATGATTAAAATAGAATTTTTAGGCTCATTATCTATCAACACAATGAAGATTTATTACCTAAGAGGAAGCACAGCCTGATTGAGAGATGTTACTTGTTTAAGCTCTGATCTAATTTTGATTTCAGTTTCTTCAACCTTCTTCATTGACACTGCACTACCTTTATATTGCTTTAGAAATTTTTTCCTGTTGGAGGTAGTTGGCTTTCTTTTGAATTTTGAAGATAATTCTGATTTCTCCCATTGAAAAGCTATCTTCTTGAGAAACTTATTTGTAGTAGGAAAGCCTGCAATGCCATTCTTTGAAGAAGATGCCTTTCCGATGTTAGCAAATACTGAATAAAAACATTTTTGCTTGATTAACTATTTCATTATTTTGGAAAGAGTCCCATTAAATTTGAAGGGACATAGGCTCTAAAATTTGCAACCTTTATCAGAGGTAGACTGCTTTTCTTTAAATTTCATTGCATCTATAACTAAGCTTAATTTGTTTGGTATGCTAAAATTTGCTTCGAATAAAATCTTGACTGAAGAGTGCAATCACCGATGTCTAATATAGATGGCTTCTACTCTTCATGATATAGCATATTTTATCTGAGAACTTTGTCTGTTCATATCTTGAATTTGTCTCTTATAAGTAACAAACAAAGTAGCCCTAAGTAGATCCACATAATAGACAACTTCATCTATGTAATTTTTTCAGAGACCATTGTAGCATTCTACTTCATCTTCTAGTTTGTCTATTATAACTAACATATGAATTTTAGAAGTGCTGATGAAGTTTTTCTTGTTTACTACTTATTAAATGATGTTCTCTTAGCAGACGAAGTTTCTTTTATCAGACGAAGTAGCTTTGTCTGCTGTAAGTGGCAAATGATCTTTGTAGTGCAAACAAAGCTTCTTCACAGTAGACAAAGTGACTTTCACTAGACAAAGTTTTTTTTTCATTAGTCAAAGTGGCTTTGTCTATTTGAAGTAGCAAACAACTCTTCTTAGTAGACAAGACTCTTTCCCTGATAGACAAAATGACTTTGTGTGTTATTTTTCTATTGAAATCTGCAAATGAAGTTGCAGGCCATAAACAAAGTAATGGTTCGTGTGTTGGTTTGTCCATCATAAGTGATAAACAAAGTTGTAGCATGCAAACAAATCCTCTTTTTAGTTATTCATATGATAGGTTTCTGTTAGAATTAATAGACGAACCATTTGAGGCATAGACAACTTGTTTCTTAAGAGGTTGTCCGATGGTTTGTTTGTTGCATGTGGTAGACAACTCTTGCATATAAAGATGGGAGACAAAGTTATTCTTTTGTAACTGTTGTGCCTCTTCTCCTTCATCTTCTATATTTTCTATAGAGATTGCAAACAAGTTCCTTATTATTCTTCAGTTTTAGATAGACTTTATGTGAGAGACAAATGCTTGAATAATTTGACTTCACTGCAGCTCTTCATTTGTCTAATTTCAGCTTCATTTTATCTCTGCTTCTACGAACTAAATTCATCTTTATGTCACAGACAAGCGTTGATTATAAGCAATTTATCTGACTTATACTTGGAATGATTTTTTTTATTCTTTCTTAGATAGATGCTCTCAAATACTGACTTTATCTATAGAAATTTATTCGATCACTTATTGAGACTTTGAACTTTATAGTTATAGATGATGGCTTTTTTTCAATGTTTCAGTGCTATTATTTCAAATTATTCTTATCGTCTGTCGATCAATGGATTGTGCTTCCTGATGTATTTTCTGTGTACGCTATCCACTCCATTTGAATTAATTTTCTATATGCTCATATTCATTTTTGCGATGCTTGAGAAAATAATTATTAGTACCACACATGTTCACTTATATGTTGTTGCTCATCATCAAAACTTGGATGTTTTCCATATGCATCATTTGGTTCAACATCCATCACAAGTGTTGCAATTAGAGTTGATCTTGATCAAGGATAATTTGCAATAGGAAGAGATGTTAATTTGTGTCCTTGATAGCAAGGAAAAGCAACTAAGGAATAAAGTGATCCAACTTGTGAAGGTTCAATAGGGCAATCATTCAGAAGAAGATGCAACATGAGAACTTTAGAATGTAATAAAAGATAAGTATCCTCATCTTGGTTTGTAATTCTAAGTCTAAATGATGAAACATTTTATAGGGTGAGGATTATATAATGCCCCCACCCCAAGCGCCACCCCATGTGCATAGCCCATGTAGTACACATGAGTTGTGTTTTTGTTATAAAATGGAATAGGGGCCCATGAGAGAGAGTGAGAGAGGAGAAAAACATTGGCAGTTGCTATTATTTTTAAAGTGAAGGAAGAAGAAATAGGGATTTTGAGGTATGTAGGTTAACTTTTTATTATTTATGCTTGATTTTCATTTGATCCAATCCATTAAATAATTGGATTTTGCAAGTATCATGCTATAATGAGAATTTTATGAATGAGTACTTTGAAATTCGCTCTTGAAAGAATGAAAATTTGTTGTACACTAAAAACCAAATTTCAACAAATTATGTATTTCTACAAATTATTTAGATTATGCATATATTCTATAATTGACCCCACAATTTTAGAACACACGTCATAGTTTGGATTAATGAAAATAATGATAAAAAAGAAAAAAATATTTTTTAGGAACAAAACTCCCTATGAACAATGAACGTGAACAATACATGCAAAGAGACGACGAGGCTCACTTGGGTTAGTCCTAGCACCATAGTGAAAATAGCACTACAACAAGCCTGGAGTTATAGTGGGTCCATGGTTATAGTAAACCTAGATCTATAGTGAGCCTAGCACTAACGGCCCCAGTAGAATCTGTTGGTAGTAGTGCACTAGTCTAGTGAGATGCACAGACAACCAAGTTATATTTTGACAGTTTAGACCCCACGATCTCTGATTTAAAAACTTAAATAGTTGATTTTGGATTTTTTGGATCCAATGGAAGGATTAGATGTTCCAGAAAGAAGTCAAATCGTAAAGTATATATGGGTAGCTATAATAGATGTGATTGTGATAGTTACAAAAGGGTTTGATGGGTCCATAATGGATATGAATAGTTATTTGATCATGTGGGATGTAGGATGACCATGATATGCATGGTTTTGATTAACTCGGGTTAAAGTAGAGTACTCCCCGAGCAAGACTTGGATTCCTACAGCAAGGTTAGAGTAGAGTATTCCTTAGGGTAGATGATTTGATGTATGGTATGGATTCCTGTTAGAGTAAAGTAATCCTCAAAGTAGATTATATCATATATGGTATAAACTCCTATAGTCAAGTTAGAGTAGAGTATCCTCTAGTGCAGATGTTGTGAGTGTATTGTTTTTTATGTTTGCATCAATAAGGCATGGCATGACACTGCATTGATTTGACTATTGTATAATGATTTACCACTTTTTCTCTTTTTTGCTATTAATTGCCTACTTGCTAAGTCTATTAAGACTAACATCATTTAATTTTATTTTTCCTAGATGATAGGCATGACGATGGGACCTAATAAGTGGGGCTAGGAGATAGCCTAAATCTTGATCGAACCATAGCCATGTTAGAGGTTGAAAACTATTTTGAGTTGATATGAATATATCGTATAGAAAATGATGCAATTGTATTTTGTTTTGAATTATGTATGTGATGTGATGATGATGTGAAGCCCATATGGTATATGTATGATATGGATGTATGGTAATATATGAATTAGTCATTTTGTTACCAGGTAGCTAGTTCATTATTTTCTACCACTTGTCCTCCAGTACATTATACATTCTGGAGATAATCTAAGTTTATGGCTGAATTTTGTTGATTAAATGATGTATGCATGAAAAAGGAGGTGTTATACCCATTATATTAATGTTGTATGGGTGTCAATGTTAATGTTTTCTAGCAAAAACTCTCTAGTGAATAAAGAGATAAATCATGGCGGCCCTATAGATAAAATGAGGATGTCACAATGCATCAAGTCATAGTAGAAATTTATATTATGGTTGTATAAAAATAGCAACATGCATTAAGAAACATGTAGTATAAATTCTAAATAATTTATTTTAAGCATTAATAATAGTATCTAATCATGGACAATAAGAATGGAATAATTCATATGCAAGTAGTCGATGCCTCTTATTTCTATATAAATTGAATCTATGGTGCACTGTATCTAACATTAGTTAACAATAATTTTTGTTTACTTTGTTCTCTTCTATATCATATTTTTAGTTTTTGTTCACTAATAGTAACATAATGTATTTGTAGTGCTAATCTATTCTAGCTTAAGTGATAGGTCTAATATTATATGGATTAGAAAAGTTATCTTACTTTTGAAAATTTAAGTCCTCTAAAAAAGCTTTGGATCATTTGGTTATTAATCAGAAGAAGGTAAGCAATGTTAGGAAAGCATCTTCAAAAGCATAAATACAAGCATTTAAGCAAGAAATTAACTCCATAGTTGCAATTTCTAAATGGTGATAGAACCTATAAAAAATTTCAAGGACTTCAACTGTTCAACTTGAGAAAGAATATTACCACTCCTTTCATGTTAGGTCATGAATCACATGCTCACTTTGTGCATGGTAATGCCAATTTGAGTAGTTTTAAGGCTTTTTATTTTTTTGTCAGTTATATAAAATCAAATTTCCTTGTTCATAAACTATAAAGGAGAGTATATACTAGATGAATTATTATTCACTACAAAAGAAACCCAAAAAACAAATAATTGCAAAAGCAAAATTACAAATATCCATCAACAACCAAATCAAAATTTTATTAAAAATTTATTAGTTACAATAAATATTTGATTGCATGTGCTATTATAAGCAACCAACTATTTAATTACATATAATTATTATATGTAATAGTTGGTATAATCATTATACTGAACATAATCTCTAGCTGCCTATAATCATTCTATGAAGCCCAATAGCCTGGTTATGCATGATTAGTGTCAGATAGTGGAAAGTCAAGGTGATTGTTGTTGATCCTAACCCTCTTTAATTAGCATGATTTTAATGTTGAACATGATTAACTAGCTAACTTTTGATGATGAGCAAACATGTGAGAAGTATTAACATACTATCAGTTACGTTCCCAAGTGTTATAGTGATAAGCATCTAAAACAAATTTAGGGAAGTAACTTCAGAAGTGTTGGACTGCATGTTCAAGATTATATCAGATGTTTTCCACAATGGTTAAGATATCAAAGGAAAAAAATAAGTGAATGCTCAAAATAGTTGTATATGAACTTAAAGGAAGATTTTAGATGGATTAGAACATGTCTGAAATCAAGAGAAGCAAGTTCAGAATAGGAAGAAGTAGCCAGAGGGGCTAAAAGATGAAATCTGAAAACACAAGACCAAGTCTAAAAGCTTCAAAACTTGTTTATAAGAAGAACTCCATGTCTCAACGCTCAAAAGAACAATCCAAGTTCTTCAGAATATATTCAAAGTTTCTTCAGAGGAGGAATGCAAGCTTTGGAGGCCAAGTCATCACTATTGGAAATATCAAGCACCAAAAGGAAGCTTAAGAATAACTTTAGAGGCACTTTAAATGCACTTAGACAAGATTTAGACCATGTTTAGTGGTGAACTCCATTTTTTAGAGTGAATAAAATCAATATGAGTTCATTTAACCTCTTCAAAAATGCTTCAGAGGTGTTTAAGAGGAGAAAGAACAATTTTTGGTATGTCAGCTTGAAGAAGTAACACTCTAGCAAGAAAAATTTATTTCAAAGGGGTTGATACATTCCTTTAGATGTCATGAATGTCAGCTTCAGGTGCTAAAGCACACAAGTGCGGGATTGAGGACTTTGCATTGCTTACGAGGTTCTGAAGCCTCACTTCAGATGTTCCCAATTTAATATCATAAGTGCTAAAGCACAAAGGCACACAACTAAGGGATTTACTGTAATGTCCGAGGCGTTAAATGTCAAGATAATGGTTATGAGGGCTATTCTAGCCATTAGGCCTAAAAACTGATTTTGAGTAAAGTCAATTATATGAACTGAATGACTAATATAGCATGAGTATTATGCAAAATATAATATGTAGGACCTATTGAATTGAAGTTTTGAAATTGTTTTGGAGTTTTCAGCTATTAAGTTGAAGGCTATGTGAGGTGAATTTAAGTAAATGCATGAATATGAGCTATATGAAGCCCCTAAAATAGTTATCATAGGTATTATGATGTGACATTGGTTGTAGCATCAGATGTAATTAGGATTCAAATAGCCTGCGAAGTCACTTATAGAAGAAAAAGTTTGATGAAAAGAACTGGATAGGTGATTTTTGGTAATTGGCCTTAAATGTGGTGGTAAATAGCATGGTCATGTCCCATTTCATGTACATGATGTGTGGGAAGTCATTTTAGTGATATTTAAAGTGTTTTAGGTAAAATAGGGTTATGGGTGATTTTTCATAAGTATGAAATTCTAAATTTTGAGTAGTCCTTTGTAATGGATGGGTTATTACTTGAGTTTGGGATGATATTAATATTATTAAATGATCATTTTAGGATGATTATGCATGGGATTAATGGAAATTTTAAAGTGATTTAGGATGTAAATGCAACATCCCAAAATTTTTGAGTTAGTTTATGTGTTAAACATTAAGATATGATGAAAGGAACTGAACATTATAATGGGGTCACTTATGCTCAATTTTTAGCCTATTTAGAGACTGATTTAGATATATTATTCATCATGAAAGTTGTATTCCTTTAAGTTAGATTTCTATTGCCTTAAAAATCATGCAATTTGGATATCGTATAAGGGAGATATTGCCAAAATAGTAGAGGGGTGTCTGGTTGCCAAATTTTGGGCGCCTATGCACCCATATTGCTGCCAAGTGAGCACTTACATGCATGAATGGGTGTAGAGGCATCTATTTTGCTGTAAAGTCGACCAACCAACTTTTTAAACTCTATTTTTGCTCCATTTTTGCATTTTTCATCCCGTTTTATCTCCCCTATGCCCTAGCCTTGGACCCCACTCCATTCAACCCAATTTCTTGCCATTTTACCTTGGAGAATTCCTAGTTTGAGTAAAGAACCATTTGATCGTTCCTTTAAACCCAAGTTTAAGTTATTTAAACTATGGGAGATAGATGAAAATCAGGTTTTTCACTAATGGAAGGAGCTATTTTGAGTTTTAACCATGGATTCTTGTTTATGGGAGGAAGACAAACTTGAATATCATGGTAAGTCACTTTCCACATTCGAATTTTTGATTTTTGTATAGCTAATATTTTGAGAAATTTATGAACAGTGGATTTGGGGGGAAGATGATAGGGTTTTATGGTTTAAATCATGGGGGAAATGATGCAATCATGTTTGACGATGTTTTATACTTTAATTGGACAAGAAAAATTATGATTTTGTTAAATTAGGGTTTCATCCTAGCCGTGAATAGTGGAAAACTTGTGGAATTTCATGAATTGTATGTAAATCTTATGAGAGAAATGGGTAATGGGTTGAATTTCATGGTTTTAGAATGATTTGGATATCAGAAACCTCATTTTTGGTTGTTGTTCATAACTTGCGAAAATTGTAAATAAGGGATTTTGTGTATTGAGTAGTAAGTAGTTAATAAAGCCATGTAATGATGTAATTAGTATATTCTTATAATTAATTATACTTTAATTAGGTTATATGTGAAGTGAAGGATAGAGACGAAACCCATATGGTATACAGAATTGTTATAATTTAAGTTATGTATATGGAATATGTTCGATGAAATGCCCCATTAAGTAGTAAATTATGTGCAAAGGGTTTGGTTATAACTCTAAAACCTAATGGAGTGAAATGGGGATTAGTTTATTTGGAATGTAATTAATGATTAAGGAGGTTGTTTGAAAATAAATTATATCATGTTAAGAAGGCAAGTAGTTTGCCACAGTATTATGCAATTGAATAGATAAATTATGCACCAGAAAGGTTTATAAAATTACTGATGGAATGATTAATAGTATCTAGAAAATATAATTCATTAACTTGAAGTGAATTAGAGTTACATATGTAAATGAATTAGATCACTGCTTATGTAGGATCATTTGAATATGGATGGGAAGCTAGAGAGCTTTAGGAGTTATGGGAATTGAACTCTCTTAAGGTAAGTAGGCTTTGTTTTCTTATGTGCATGTGTGATTGTATGACATGATGGGGATATGGATTATCCCATTTGTTTATAATCTAGGCTTGAATGTTTTGGTTGGGGATATTAAATATCTCATAGAATTATGTTAAAATTTATATTTTTGTTCTATAACTATGTTTTTAATTTTAGATGTTTGAATATGAGGATATGGATATTGAAATATATATGCAGTGTTGGATATTTTTAGAATTGAGCCGACCATTAATTGTCAATTGTGAGAGATATCTTTGAATTAAATGGTATAAAATAATTAATATATTGTGATGTTGAGTATGAATGATATAGATTCTAGATTAAACATAATATATCATTGATAATTATTTATTGATTATAATTTTTTTATTTAACATGCCTACTTACTGAGTTTCCTAACTCACATCTTTTAATTTATATTTTTAGTTGACAAGTTTAGCAATGGAGCCCAAGGGGAATAATATTTATTGTATTCATTGAATTTGTATTTGGAAATTTTCTTTATTTTGTTTGTAATAAATTTGAGCATGAATGTAATTGAGTATATACATATATATATATATGTATTTGTGAAATTGTAATCAAGTAATCTTAAATGATGCAAATAAGTAGTAATGGCATGTCATTAGAATATATTTATGATTTTGTACAATAGGATATAAATTCTCATTGGATATGATGCTATCATTATTCAACTAGATCTTGGGTTGTGGTATTGTAAGTGTATGTATTTTAGAAGTCTATTCATTATTTTATTTGGAATCAATATATATATATATATATTATGGTGTGTAGCATGCTTGTACAGGTTTAGATAGCCCCATTTTCAAGGGAGTCTTTGTCTAATTTTTTGTAGAAAGTATACCATTTAAAAAATAGGACTCAATCACCCTATCCTAAAAGTGGGCAAATTTAGGTGAAATATAGTAAAAAGTAGTATGTCGTATCTCAAAAAATGGGGCATGACATTTATGTCACTTTAAATGGGCTAAAGTTTCACTTCAGATGTCCTAGAGCACTATTATGAAGGAGCCAGTTTAAGTCATTCACAAGCAGCAGGAAATCACAAATTTTCATCCCTTCAAAAGGTCTGAAATCATTCTTAAGAAGGTCTAAAGCAATGGCAACTCCAAAATAGTGTGAAAGCTAAGAAGTGCCCAACGACTTGAAGAAACAAGCTAAGACACATGCGGCCCACTTCAAAATATGCCTAGTCACAAACTTCAGATGCTTTATAGTTGTTATTTTAAATGGTCTAAAGCTGTGGGAACTTACAATGGTCAGAAATTTGAACATTCCCATGTATTTAATGAGCATTGTCTTCCTCAATGGGTAGATTTTGAATCTCAGTATAAAAGAAGTAAACAAAGAATGTTCTAGGAGTTAGATAAGTAAACAAAAGAGCATTTACATGAGCATTAAGTTTTCTTTCAAAAGCTTTTAACGCCACTTGCGCACCACTATGAATCAGCAGTCAACGACACTACTTCAATAACTTTTGGGAGTTTGAAACATTTGTATTTTATTATCTTATCATTTATTATTTTGCATTCAATTTGTATAAATAGCCTAAGTAAGAGGCGTTCATCTATACAAGTTAGTTTTCTATTTTCTGGTACAATAAGCAAGAGGCTTGCTATTTATTGGTATTTGTTACAGCAAGTACGATAGACTTGCAGGGATTTGTAGGAGTTTTTTGGTGAGCTTGGGAAAACCAACAAGTGTATTTTTGAGTAGAGTGACCTGCTCAAGTGTATTGGAACCTGAGTTGAGTAGAAAGACTGACTTAGAGAAGTGGAGTAAGTACCAAGGAAGGGCCGAACTACTATAAAAATACCTATGTTTTGTTCCATTCCTACTCATCACTATTCTTTTATTTAGCCAAAAATTTTAAAAGCACAATTCACTACTCCATCCTCTCCCCTCTTGAGCTAGTATCTGCTAAATACCAACATTTAGCATTAGAGCAGGCTTCACCTATTATCTTTGATCCTAACATATATAACTTGTGAAGAGATACTAAATGGCCAACATGTTCCACAACACCATAGTTGAGGGACAATCCACTTACAGACCTCCATTTTTGGATGGAACCAATTATCGGTATTGGAAGATAAAAATGCAAAATTTTATGATTGCCACAGATTACCAGCAATGGCTTATTATAAAAAATGTAAAGGTTATTCTTAACCCAGAAGACAAATGTATTGTTGAGGACATTCAAGTAGTAGAGAGAGATGCTATAGCAAATAACTGCCCTTACTGCACCCTTTGCTCCTCAAAGTTTGAAAAGATTTTGTCCTATGATTCTGCTAAGGAAATCTGGAACAAGTTATGGATTGCACATGAGGGAACTAATCAGGTTAAAGAAACTAAAATAAACCTTCTATTGCAGGAGTATAAATCTTTTAGCATGATGAAATCAAATACAATATCAAACATGTTTGGAAGATTTCAAAAAATTACCAATGGGCTAAAGAACTTGGGAGAGAAATATGAAGAGCCCAAGTTGGTGAAAAAAATCTTGCTATCCCTACCTAGGCATTGGATACCTAAGGTTATACAAGCTAAAGACCTAGAAAAGATGAATGTAGAAGAGCTCGTGGCTTCTCTAATGACTCATGAAGTTTTAATGAAGCAAAGAGCTCTAGAAGAATCTAAAAGAAAGAGTGCCATTGCAATTAGAGCAGAATTTGATACTGACTCTCAAAGTGAAGCATCGTCAAGTGGAATAGAAGACAAGGACAGGGCAATGATAAATAGAAGATTCAAGGCCATGCTGAATAGGAAAAAGTTTAGAAGTAACTCTAAAAATTTCAAAGACAAGGACAAAAAGAACGATGTCCCAATTTGCTACAACTACAACAAACTAGGACACTTAAAATATGATTGTCCTGAGGCAAAGAAAAATAATAAAGATTAGCAAAAGAAGAAATACAACTCTTATCTTAACAAGAAGAACAAAAGCAACAACAAAAATAATAACAGCAAGAAGTTTGAGAAGAAGAAAAAAGCACTTGCTGCATGGGAAATGCTAGAATGTGTATTGCATGAAAGTTTAAGTGAAACTGAAGAGGAATGTAAAGCTAAATTTAGTAAACTATCACCAACGAGAGGAGACCAAGAAGACCATCATATGGTATCAATTTCATGGTCATCCATAAAGATCAGGTAACCTTTGAAACTAAATCTCATAGCTTTCAAGAAGCTCTAGAAGAGCTATATCATGATTTCAAGGCTTTGCAAGCCAAATACAAGTAGACTAAAAAGGAGCTATTTAGAATAATCAATGAATGTTCCAAATTGAAAGATGAAAACACTAAGCTCAAGAGTAAACAATGCACCATTAGTGAACTTGAGTAAGTCAAGGCTGAGAAGACTTCCACCGTATTAAGAATGAGACCGAAGAAGAAAGGGGGAGTGCAACAGTAAAAGAAATAGAGTCATAATTTTTAAAGAAAACAAAAGCCCAAATAGAACCTGATTTGGGTTCCTAAAGCTGTAGTAGATGCTTTAAATGCTACTCAGTCTCCAAATGTTAGATTAATGGCACCTGGGAAACAATGGATACCAAAATACTCTACGATTAACCCACCTAGACCCATTCCCAAGTGGGTACCAAAAATTAAAGCATAACCTTGTCTATGCAGGTGTGCTTGAGTGCCACAAGGAGTAGCATATGGTGTATTGATAGCAATTGCTCAAGACACATTATAAGGGAGAAGGAGCTATTCACTAATATGAAGGGAAAGAATGGTGGAACAATAACCTTCGGAGATAATGGGAAAGGTAGAGTGGTTGGGATTTGTGAGGTTGGCCAACCACACTCTACTGTTATTTCTAATGTTGCTTTTAGAGTGATTAAAACATAACATTCTGAGTGTTAGTCAGTTTTGTGATAGTGGTTATAAGGTTATGTTGAATCTCATATTTGTTCAATCTTAGATCAGTCAGACTCGGTTGTAGTTCTTGGTAGAAGGCATGGAAATGTATATGTTGTAGACCTCTGTGATATCTAAGCCAAGTATCTTGTTATTATTAATGATGAGTCCTTGTTTTAGCATAGAATATTGGGACATGTCAATAAAATTGAAAAGTTATACTGTAAGCACCTTGTAATTAGCTTACCTAAACTAAAAATTTGACAAAGGACAATTGCATGATGCTTACTTGAAAGGAAAGTAAGAAAGAGAATCCTTCAAATCAAACAAAGATGTGTACATAACTAAACCTATTCAGTTGCTACACATGGACCTAGTTGGACCAATGAGAACTAAGAGTCTCATTCTTCGAGTTTTTTACCAAGCTTTTGCAGAATGAACAAAGCTCTCATATAGTTGCCATAAGAAATGATCATGGTGGAGAGTTTGAAAATCATAGGTTAACTGCTTTCTTGTAAAGCAATGACATTTTTCAAACTTTCACAACACCAAGAACACCTCATTAGAATGGAATGGCTAAGAGGTAGAATAGATTCTTACAAGGGATGGCAAGGACAATGTTAAGTGAGTATAATCTGCCATAATATTTTTGGGCCAAAGTTATGAATACCGCTTGCTATGCTATTAACAGAATTTATGCTAGGCCTTTACTCAGAAAACATCCATTTGAATTGTATTATGACAAGAAGCCTAACATTTCTCATTTTCACACATTTGGCTGTAAATATTTGATTCTTAACAATGATAAAAGAAACCTTGGGAAAATTGATAGTAGATATCATAAAAGTATCTTCCTTGGTTATTCCATTGTTAAGAAGACATTTAGAGTCTACAACAGCAATAGATCTATTTAGGAGTTTATCCATGTTAGATTTGATGAAAATACTAAATGTCCAAAAAGAATTGGTGATTTTGATAATAAGACAAATACACTCATAACAAATCTAGAGAAGCTGAACCTGCAAAACAAAGAGAAATCAATTCCACAAACAAAAATAGCATTGGATGAAGTTGGACCATCCACAATTGGGGTAAATGAGGAAGGTAACTTTTTTTTTCCTAGAGATTGGAGCTTCATGCATGCTCATCTTGATAACCAAATAATTGGTAATATGTACAATATAGTTAGGACTAGATCTTTTTATCACTAAGTATGTGGTAATTTTGCCTTTATTTCTCAACTAGAGCCAGCGTGCATGAAACAAGTATTAGAAGATGTGAATTAGTTTATGACTATGTAATAAGAATTGGACCATTTTAAAAGAAATGACGTGTGGACATTAGTTTTAAGACTAGACCATCAAATTGTTAGAAGAATCAAATGAGTCTTTAGGAATAAACTTGATGAATCAAGATTAGTGGTGAAAAACAAGGTAAGATTAGTAGCAATGGGGTATTATCAAGAAGAAGGGATTGATTTTGAGGAGTTATGCTCCTATTGCTAGGATAGAGGCCATTAGAATGGTATTAACTTTTGCATCCTTTATGAATTTCAAGTTGTACAAGATGGATATTAAAAGCGCATTCTTGAATGGTTTCATTAATAAAAACATTTATGTGGAACAACGCCCTGGGTTTGAAGACCCTCTTGATCTAAACCACGTCTTCAAACTTAAGAAATCCCTCTATGATTTGAAGTAGACTTCTAGAGATTGGTATAAAAGGTTAAGAAAATTTTTGATTGAGAAAGGTTTCTCAAGGGGTAGAGTACATATCGCACTCTTCATTAAGCATGACATAAATGATATTCTTATTATTTAAATTTATGTAGATGACATTGTCTTTGAAGCTACTAATGAAAGATTATGCCAAGAATTTTCTAAGATACTATAGGGAGAGTTTGAAATGAGCTTTGTGAAGGAGTTGAACTTCTTTCTTGGACTATAAGTGAAGTAGATGAAAGAAGGAATCTTCATCCACCAAGCCAAGTATACCGTAGAGCTACTGAATAAGTTCAACTTAGAAGATGGAAGACATTTTGGGACGCCAATGATTCCATCAAGATGGACAAAGATGAGAAAGGTAAACCTATCTATCAGAAATTTTATAGAAGCATGATAGGATCTCTTTTGTATTTAACTACATGTAGGCCAGATATTATGTTTAGTATCTGTAGGTGTGCTAGATTCCAGTTAGATCCTAGAGAATCATATCTTGTTGTTGTTAAAAGGTTCTAATTTTGAGTTAGGAGGGTACTCACATATAGATTTTGCCAATTATAAGGTAGATAGAAAAAGTACCTCAAGAATAGAAAAAGTACCTCAGGGATGTGTCAGTTTCTTGGAAGCATGATCATCTCATGGTTCTATAGGAAATAGACATCTGTTGCATTGTTAACTACTGAAGCTGAATATGATAGAGTAGGAGGTTATTGTGCATAGATTCTTTGAATGAAATAGCAGTTGGGTGACCATGGTTTGAAATATGTTGATACACTCATCAAATGTGATAATACTAGTGCAATAATCTAACAAAGAATCCAGTTATGCATTCTATATCTAAGCATATAAAAATTAGGCACTATTTTATTAGAGATCACATTAAGACTCACAATATCTACTTAAAATATATACAAACTTAAGATCAATCAGTAGACATTTTCACTAAGCCACTCACAGAGGATAAATTCTATAGAATTAGAAGGGAGCTAGGCATGATAGATCAACATGCATAACATGCTTATTATGTTATCATCACTTTGTGCTTTAGATTACATATTCTGAATGCTTACAAGTTATATTCTTTATGCCTTAAATGCTATATTCCTAGTTCTGGTAGTAGTTTCAAATAGAAGATCTCAAAGATCTTCAGATGTAGTTTCATATGCTATATGCTTATCTAAGAGATCAGAATCATAAAAATTGTTAAAAATTGAGCTAAACAGAATGAAATTGACCCTTAATATCATTACTGTATCAAGTCATAACTCAAGTTTGTTTGAGGAACTTCATAGTCTAAGGTTTCAAATAGGAATTTCATTCCTAGTTAGACCTTTTGTAATCATCATTATATTTGATTTCATATTTTAGATAACAATTTAAATCTTAATTAATATTGAAGGCTGCATATTATAATACTTAGGAAAGAGAATTTCCTTTTCTCATCTGTAATCCCAACCCTCTTAGACTAGACCTTTTTGATAATAACAAAAAGGGAGAGAAAGAATTAGAATAAAATGGGGGGAAAATAGGAGCAATAATTATATAAGGGAGAAATGGAGAGGGAGAGAGATAAGATAAAATATAATAAAAAGACAAAACTGTTGCATAATAGAATTTCACTCTTAGCTAGCTAAATAGATGCACTATTTCAATGGGAGCTATCTAGTTCTTAGCAGAATATCCTTCTATTTACTTAGTTCCCATATATTTGTTATTTTTGAAAGGTATATTACTTAAATGTTTTGTCATCATCACAAAAGGGAAGAATGTTAATCTTAATCCCCTTTAATTAGCTTAATTTTGATGATGAACATGATTAAACAGCTAAGTTTTGATGATAAGCAAACAAATGAGTGCAGTGTTAAGGTACTGACAGTTATGTTCCCAAGTGTTGCAGCGTTAAGCATATAAAAAAAATTTAGGGAAGTAACTTCAGAAGTGTTGGACTGGACATTCAAAATGATATCGGATGTTTTCCACCACAGTTAAGATATCAAAGGGAAAAAAAGTGAATGCTCAAAATAGTTGTATCTAAACTTAGAAGAAAATTTTAGATGGACTGGAACAAGTCTAAAATCATGAGAAGCAAGTTCAAAATATGAAGAATCAATCAGAGGGACTACAAGACTAAACCTGAAGACACGAGACCAAGTTTGAAAGCTTCAGAACTTGTTCAAAAGAAGAACTCCATGTCTTAGAACTCAAAAGAACAATCTAAGTTCCTTAGATTATCTTAAGAATATATCTAAAGTTGCTTCAAAGGAGGAACTCAAGCTTCAGAGGCCAAGTCATAACTACTAGAAATATCAAGTACCAAAAGGAAGCTTTTGAGTGACTTCAGAGGCAGTTCAGATGCACTTAGACAAAATTTAGATCATGTTCAAAGGTGAACTCCATGCTTCAGAGTAAAAAAAATCAGTATGAGTTCATTTAGCCTCTTCAGAAGTGATCCAAAGGTGTTTCAAAGGAGAAAGAACAATCGTTCGTATGTCAGCTTGGAGGAGGAACACTCTGGTGAGAAAAATTTACTTCAAAGGAGTTGATACATTTCTTTAGATGCATGAAGGCCAAGTTTAGAGGTTCTAAAGCATGCAGGTGTGGGGTTGATGACTTTGTGTTGAGTTAGAGGTGCTGAAGCCTCACTTTAGATATTCCTAAGCTAATATCATAAGTGTTGAAGCACAAAGGCACACGATGAAGGTATTTACGTAGCTTCAAATGGTCTGAAGTTTTACTTCAGATGTTCTAGAGCACTGTTATGAAGGAGCCAGTTCTAATCATTCGCAAGCAGAGCAAAATCACAAATTTTCACCCCTTTAGAAGGTCCAAAGCAACGGTGACTCCAAAACAGTGCAAAAGCTAAGAAGTTTCCTCATGACTGCATCTCGTCCATCCAAATGGTCTAAAGTTATTGCTTTAGATGGTCTAAAAGAGCAAAACATTGTAAAGCCGTGATGACTTGAAGAAACAAGCTAAGACACGTGCGGCCCACTTTCAAATATGCCCAGTCATGAACTTGAGATGTTCTGAAGTTATTATTTTAAATGGTTTGAAGCCGCTGAAACTTGCAATGATTAGAAATTGGAACATTTCCATGCATTTAATGAGTGTCATCTTCCTCAATGGACATATTTTGAAATTCACTATAAAAGAAGTAAACAAAGGATGTTCTAGGAGTTAGATAAGTAAACAAAAGAGCATTTACACGAGCATTAAGTTTTCTTTCAAAAGCTTTTAACACCACTTGCGCACCACTATGAATCAGCAGTCAACACCACTACTTCAATAACTTTTTAGAGTTTGAAACATTTGTATTTTATTATCTTATCATTTATTATTTCGCATTCAATTTGTATAAATAGCCTAAGTAAGAGGCGTTCATCTATACAAGTTAGTTTTCTATTTTCTGGTACAATAAGCAAGAGGCTTGCTATTTATTGGTATTTGTTACAGCAAGTACGATAGACTTGCAGGGATTTGTAGGAGTTTTTTGGTGAGCTTGGGAAAATCAACAAGTGTATTTTTGAGTAGAGTGACCTGATCAAGTGTAGTGGAACCTGAGTTGAGTAGAGAGACTGACTCAGAGAAGTGGAGTAAGTACCAAGGAAGGGCTGAACTACTATAAAAATACCTATGTTTTGTTCCATTCCTAATCATCACTAAAAGACCAATAAGTGTATTTTTGAGCAGAGTAAGCTGATCAAGTGTAGTGGAACCTAAGTCTAGTATAGAGACTGACTTGGAGAAGTAGAGTAAGTATCAAGGAAGGGCCAAACCACTATAAAAGTACTTGTGTTTGTTTACTGCATATTTTGTTCCATTCCTTATTAACACTATTCTTTGATTTGGCCAAAATTTTTAAAAATTCAAATCACACCACTTCCCTTTTAGGCTACCATCTGCTAGGGACCAACAGTTGTGTTGCTCACATATTTTAATTTTAAATATTTTAATGAGCTAGTTAAAATTATGTAAATATTTTCTTTGCCTTATTAGATTTTATTTTAGGCCAAAGACTTATTATCAATCAAGATTATTCATTTTACAATGGATTTTCAAATTAATATAAAATTTTAAAGGATGTAAGTTAAGAAACCCAACAACTATGATACAAAATTTAGCTATGATTAAACAATTAAATTTAACATAATTAATTTAAATAGGTGAAGCTTAAATATGAAAAATTCCTTAAAAAATTTTAAATATTATTTTAAAGTGTCATTTGGGCCAATCAATGTTATCAACTCTTAATCACATATTTAGAGGTTAGTTGCCTAATCAGTGGGGTTCTTATATGGTAGGGGAGATCAAATGAGTTCAACCCTTTACTACATTAAGTGACTTACAACCACCTGGCCTTGAGGCCTTAAAATGACACCACTATCATCATCGAAGAAGAAGAGAAGTACAACAAGCGAGAGGAAGAGAGAAATAGAAAGAGAGAGGAAGTGAGATCAATGGCAAAAGTTTCCCCTTTACTACCACCATTGTTGCCAAAATGATAGAAATGTTGAAAATAAACATGAATAATCTTCAAGTTCATTTAGACACGCTTTTATGTTAGTCTTATATTAGAATAAGAAGTTTAATAAGTAATTTATGATGTTTAGAAGTATTAGATTAGGCATTAGGCTTCTATCATCAGTCAAGCATGGTTATAAATATGGATCTCATGTAATAGAATTAGTAAAGAGTTTTGAATAATATATTTTTTATGATACTTGGGTCTATTAGTGGTATTAAAGTGTTGGTTTTGGGATCCTAAAAATTTAGAAGGTTCAAGCATCGCCACATCAAGCCTGAATAGGGTGACTAACAAACAAAGGTTGCTCTTGACGTATCTATGGAAGATCTGCAATGAGATCTAATGGGTTTTTGTTGGTGAATAGATCTTGGAGATCTGATTTAGGTGGGCATCTAAGATCGAATCTATTCGTAGGGTAGCAAGATGTTGCTAATTTGCATTGGAGTACATCAGCACCAATTGGTAGTATTGGTCAGATGGTGTTAGTGTGTCAAGATTGTGCTAGAGAAAAGAGGTGGTGACAAGTGTTGTTAGCAAAGGAGGTGAATGCTAATGGGTTTTTCTACCAAAATAGAGCAGCAAGGTTTACTAAAATAATCACGACATTAAAGTAGAGAAGGCAACGAGTATTTTACAAGAAGAGGGGTAGGCAGCAGTTGCGTCATTGAGGAAGAGAACATAGTGACAGCAACAATAATTTTTGAATTTTTTTGCAACTGGAGTTGAGATCTAGTGAGGCAAAGAGGTCCTTGGAGTTAGACCATAAAGGCAGTTCAGTTAGGCAGAGTAAATTGTCCTATGGATGGTAGCCAATAGCAACCGCGGAAGGCAGTAGTGGTAGCAATAAAACCCATCCGTTATTTGATTTTTCTTTATGAGTATATTGGAAGTTGATGCACAAAGGTCTGGTGCATTGTGATAGATAGAAGATAAAGGGCAAAAATTACTAAGTTCATATTTTGGGATATACAGGTCTAAATTAGGTCATCCAAGAGCTGATTCCTATGTTTTTCAATATTATGAACATGATGGATAGGTCAGATTGAGTGCATTATGCTTTGTTTAATCAGATTTGAGAAATTCATCAACAATTTGGTTTAAGTCTTTTATTCAAATTTGATTGCATAGGCATTAATCTATATGAAAGATTTTGATTGTAGTAGCAATGGAAACACTAACATGTGCAAATTATAGAACTTGGAGAATTAAAGTAATTATCTCCAAGCATATGACCTTTTTGATGTGATTGATGTAGAAAAGGTCAAAGGATCAATAGCTGGATTTTGAAGAAATAAAGAGAGTATGCTTTTATTGTCCTCAAGAACATGGTTTGCTAAGAGATCTACACACAAGTTGAAAATCTTCATAATCTATCAAAAGTTTGGGTTGAAATTGAGAAGATAACTAGTAAAGGTGGGACTTGAATTATGCCTATGGAATATTTTACGGTTGATTATGATATTGATGAATTTAATGAGAATGAAATTATTAAGGTTGAGATACCCAAAGAATAAAGTGAAGTAGTTGACAAACCTAAAGAAGTGGAATGCATGATACTTGAAAAGGGTCAAAAGTAAATTCAAATATGATTTAGATTGAAGAATTATTGAAAGAGATAGAAGAAATCAAGCAAGAAGACATGGGAGATATGTAGGGTATGGAAAACCTAAATCAAGATGTTGATAAAAATTGAAAGCTTCAAAAAAGAAAGAAATTGAAAATATAAAATATGAGGTCTCTATCCATGAAGCAATGAAGGTATACAACCATAACTATCACCGTGTGAATTCAAAGAAAAGTAAGGTAAAAGATTATTTACCTAACCCTATCAATTGCATGGATGCCAATTAAGACTTAGATTGGACTATTAATAATTACTTAGAGGATTTGTGGTATATGAAAGAAGTTATAGGTTTAGTATTAACTAATGATGCAAAGATAATAAGATAATGACAAGATGGAGAAAAGAACTTTGAATTGAATTGATGGTTAAGATGAAGCTCATTGAGTTGAAGATTGTTCAAGATACAAATTCATATCATGTGGTATTTACTACAACACATATGATAATGGAAATTGAAGTAATTGATGAGAATGCAAAATGTCATATTTTATTCTCCTAATACTTCATCTTTTGCACACATTTGATTCCTAAATATACT